>JAUEKW010000013.1:1239823-1251641 GCA_032274785.1 Ajuga reptans
AATTTTAAGATAACAAATAACAAAATGAAGCAACATGGAGCAAGAAAACAAAAAAGAAAAAAAAAATTAAACATTTGTGGAAACAAAGAAAGAAAAAAAGGGGTGTAAGCCTTCAATTGAGATCAATCTACAAAATGTAAGCCCCGAATTGAGATATTCTTGAAATATAAGCCCATAAATGAGAACTGGAGAAATTCAGACCCCCTAAATGAGACTTTACATAAAATTCAGGCATTGAGATAGAATTTTCCCTTTTGAAAATATCTATATGGTTTCTAAATATGTTTATCCCAAATACTAATGAAACATACAATTCTTTTTATTTTTTTATTTTTGTACCAAACAAGTACTCGCAAAATTTCGTATTAAAAACTAAATTGATCGAATACCTATTTTTCTTCTCTTCTTTATAGGCAATAAATCAATTTGAATTGAAAGGGAGCATATGTGGTAATTCAGGAGGGTATCCCAACCCAATTTAGTCTATCGAACCAATATTATGTATCGGGTTGGGTTGAACGAGCTTAAAATTTTATTGGACAAAAACATTAATAAGTTTAACTCAGCTAGTCATCTTAAAATATAGTAAGCTTTTCGGGCAGACCTATGATCCATCCAACCTATTCGAACCGACCTATTGAGTTAGACCGATTTTGTCAGCTCCGGAGTGAGACTGGGAGTCAAGAGACTGCATTTATTTTGATTTTTTTAGTTGGGGGGGGGGGGGCGGGGGCGGGGGCGCATTTATTCGTCTATAAGAGCCTCATATTCTCCAACTGTGCATTACATAGGCCTTCCGTGAGGGGTAAAACAACACACGACTCGCCCATTGTCTGCCTTGATCACTAAACTGAAAACCCCTTTCCTTCTTCTTTTCCCTCAAATCCAAAACCCTAGATGCTTAATTAGCTACTGAAATCAATAATTTAACCCGAGATAGCTCTTCGATCCGAACTCCACCACCACCTGTACATTGCCTTCCCCCAAATTTGATGTTGTAAGTTAAAAACAGTGCTTGCTGGTTCCCCCCCTGAACCAGTGGTACAAAACCCTAATTCTCACAGTTTGCTCGGAGTTTCTAAGTTAGTTTAAGTAAATTCGTCAACCATGAGCCCCGTACAGAATTTCGAGCAACACTCTCGGCACCTAATTGAACCCGAACTCCGTACGTGAATTCTCAATTTACTTTCCTTTCATATGTTTCATTTAGTTTTCTCCTTGCATGTTTGGATTTTGTTCATTGATTCTGTTTTGTTGTGTTATATCGGTGCAGCAATTCAGACGCGGCTGCAAATGGCGATGGAGGTTCGGGACAGTTTGGAGATATGCCACACAGGGGAGTATTTGAACTTCTTGAAGTGCTATTTTCGTGCATTTTCTGCAATTTTACACCATATTACCAAGCCCCAGTCTGTCGATAATCCGGAGCACAAGCTGCGGAATATTATAATTGAAATTCTTAATCGCCTTCCCCACAGTGAGGTTCTTAGGCCCTTTGTTCAGGAGCTTCTCAAAGTAGCGATGCACGTACTCACAACAGACAATGAAGAAAATGGATTACTCTGCATTAGAATAATTTTTGACTTGCTTAGGAACTTTAGACCGAGTTTAGAGAATGAAGTTCAGCCATTTCTGGATTTTGTCTGCAAAATTTACCAGAACTTCAGGGCCACATCTAGTTACTTCTTTGAGAGTGGGGCCATGGTGGCACCACCACCAGCGCCACCCTCAACCTCTGGGTCCATTGGGTCATCGTTAAGTGGCGATGATGTGAAGCCCATTGAAGATCAAGTGGGTCCTTCGGGTAATTATGTTGGTGCTTCAGGACAGCTTAATCCAAGTACCAGGTCGTTTAAGGTAGTTACGGAGACTCCCCTGGTTGTTATGTTCCTATTTCAGCTGTATGGGCGACTTGTTCAGACGAATATCCCGCATCTGTTGCCATTGATGGTGACAGCAATCGCAGTCCCGGGTCCAGAGAAGGTCCCACCTCATTTAAAGACTCACTTTATCGAGCTGAAGGGTGCACAAGTTAAGGTTAGATTAAATTTGTTATTATAATAATAATTGTTATTTATTTATTGTAATTATTTTAATTACCCTGTATTTCTGAATATCATATATCTTTTCATTGTTTGCTTTGAGTTTAAGCTGAAAAAATAGATGTTGTTGGACTGTATATGTAGAAAATCCTATTCGTTTCCAGTCTTATAGATATTCCTATATGATTATCCTTTCCTTGTGATTGTAGTAGACAAAACCATTTATGTAGAGTCCATCTCACTGTTACCATTTTCTGTATCACAATCAGACGAACAGGGAAAGCGTTGCCATCTTCATCACCTACTTTGCATTTATATTCACTTTTAGCCGTTCTCTCATTTTGTATTGCAGACTGTATCTTTCTTAACTTACCTGTTGAAGAGCTTCGCTGACTATATCAAGCAACATGAAGAAAGCATATGCAAAAGCATTGTAAATCTGCTTGTCACATGCTCTGACTCGGTTTCAATTCGGAAGGTTGGCTTCTCTTGCAATAGTGTGTTTTTCTTTGTTTCACTCCTGGAAACTGATTCATGTTGGTCGTCGACTCCAGGAACTGCTGGTAGCTCTGAAACATGTTCTCGGGACAGACTTCAAAAGGGGTTTATTTCCCTTAATTGATACACTCTTGGATGAAAGGTATGCTTATATGCCAAACAGGTTTTGGAAATGTTTTGTTGATTTACACATAGTTCTTCCTCCGTGCTGGGTTGTGAAATTATTTGCTGTACTTGATGTGCAAGCTTACTCGTTGTCAGGAAAATGGGGAAAACCCCATATTACACTCATATAGTTTGACTCCCTAGATATGCAGTCCATGCAAGATCTCAGAATTTAGGGCCTGATATCTGCTTATCATGATTTTATTCCAGTTGGAAACTGCATTCTCCTCAGACAACAATTTTCATTGATTTGGTCCTACTTTTGGGGGGATTGTCGAATTAGGTTCTTAGGATGTGGAAATTTGTGTAACTTAAAAACTTATGAACACTGCTCATTGAGAGTTGAGACAAGTCTAGGTTGAGTATTTGCCTAACTGAGGCTCCTTTGTTGCGGTAGGTAACCTAAAATATTTCTTAGAAGTACATAAGAATGCCTAAGGTATATGTTTAGTTTGTGGAATGGTTTTACATTTTCTTTTAATGAGAAACAGAAATTTAATAAAAAAGTATGAATGCTACATAAAAGCGCAGGGATGAGAAATCCCTACAAATATGAAAAGCCTACAAACAGACAAATGAGAAGGAAGAAAAACTAAAGTACAATGCTCAAATCCCAGAAATGTCTGGTACAAAAAAAGAAAAGAAAAAAAAAGAAGTCTTTGTGGGTGGGAGACCCACGATGTCACTCTGAATTTAATCCTGCCCCAGACCACATCATTTAACTCCTCCACATTGTCGACAGCTCTGTTGTTCCTTGCTAGCCACAACCGCAAGGACCAACAGAAGGCTACAGCCCGAAGCGTGGTTCCTCACTTCCTCTTTTGGTAATGAGATCTCCAATATTAGTCTAGACAATTGCCTTGACAGTTTTTGGCATCATCCACTTAATGCCGAGTTCTCCCCGAACCCTACAAATAGAAATGACTTTCAAAAATTACTGGAGAAAACATAATGCAAGTTGTGATCACCTGCCATTGGTAGCTTATCTTCAATATTGAATTACTTCTTTGAATGTAACATGCTTGTTCCGACTCTTTTTTAGCTGATATGTATTGTCAAAATTATTGCCATATCAGCCAAATACCAACTCTCTTTTGGAATAATGTGGGATTCGCTTATGAGTTGTCCTGATGTGGATGGTGGTCCGTGGTTGTGACTCCTAGTTGTTTAAGAAACCTGCTCTGTTGCTCTGTGTTGTTCAACCATGTACATTCACATTTTCTGGTTTTACATCCTGCATCTTGCTTTTAATCCTTATGAAATGATGTTTGGGCCACACCAGGGTGCTTGTTGGAACTGGCCGAGCATGTTTCGAGACATTACGGCCTTTGGCCTATAGTCTTTTGGCAGAGATTGTCCACCATGTTAGGGGAGATCTTTCTTTGTCTCAGGTAACACAGTTTTTTTTTTTTTTTTTTTTTTTTTTTTTTTTTTTTAATTTTCAAAACCCTGGAATTCCCATCCTTTTTTAGTTCTCTCCCTTGGCTCTTATTTATGATCTTGAATAAAATTTGACAATTTTTTTGTTTGTTCTTTTGTAAAAATATTGTGAGTCTGACATGTTGACTATTATTTTGCTGAACTTTAGCTGTTTATTTCTTCTAATCACATGTTTTTTTTTTTTTGGCAGTTATCGCGGATTATCTACCTGTTTTCAAGCAACATGCATGATGCCTCATTATCCTTGAGCATTCATACTACTTGTGCTCGCTTGATGTTGAATTTGGTATATGTTCAGAATATGTTATTCTCAGAAGTTATAGCAAATTCACGTTTCTTGCAAACCATATATATTTTTCTTTATGTACTAAGAGATTCCAACATTGTTGTACTTCAATTAAGGTGGAGCCCATATTTGAGAAAGGTGTAGATCAGGCATCAATGGATGAAGCGCGAGTTTTATTGGTACATCTACTATATCCTGAAGAGAATCCTATGTTGGTGTTGGGTGTGATGTTGTATATTCCTGAAACTAACTAATGCCACTTATATTGCAGGGTCGAATATTGGATGCTTTTGTTGGGAAATTTAGCACTTTCAAGCGCACTATTCCTCAGGTACTTTGGCTCTGTACCATATTCTTTTACTAGGCAGTTAGTAAAAGGTATTATGCTACATACGAACAGTTAAAAGTAATTCTGTGTCCTTGAGTGCATTCTTGTCCATGGAATGAAAATATAACTTTATTAATGAATATAATGTTTTGATTCTTATTAAAAAAAGAATTTTCCGTTTCTCGTACCTGGTGAATAATTCTCATACTTTAACATGAATTTCTTAAAATGTGTGTTATATTTATTATATAAGCATTTAATGAAGGTACTTGGTTTTTGATGAAAAATATATTATGCTTAATGAATCTTATATAAAAATTTAAAATTAAATAGAGGTATTTATGAGCCTTATATGGATATCATACAAACACTTAATAAACATAATAAAATTTATTAAAAAACTCCTGTTAGCTATTATTTACATATTGTGGTAATTATTACTTGAATGATATCAAGTATCTAGAGGATCCTCTTATCTCTGATTATCTTTGTTAAACATTTGGAAGAAGTAGAAGAGGAAATAACTGTTGGAGAGAACAAATATTGATCACATAATTTTGTTTATCCTACGAGAGCCATATCATTACATAAAGTATGTAACTTGAAGTTAGATTTGTAAGAAGGTTGAGTATACTTGATGCATATTGTGTTAGCAGATAATACTTAGATAAAGAGTACAAACGCTCGAAAAGTCAGATAATGCATAGGGCATCCTGTTCCATTCGCATGCTGTTTTTGGTATTTCTCTCAGTTCTTGTTTTGGAGAGTTCTCTTTTCTATGATCAATTATGTTTTGGACCCTCTGTTTTTTTGGCTGATAGCTGCTGGAAGAGGGAGAGGAGGGAAAAAGTCGGTCTACATTGAGGTCAAAACTTGAAGTACCAGTACAGGTAATTTTTGCACATCCTAAGGATCTTGATGTGGCTTCTTTACATTTTGGTTATATCCTTTTCTCATTTGTATTTACTTCGTTTCGGATAGCTCATCATTGGGCAACTTCTTAATTACATTTGTCGAACTGGTACTTGATTAAAAGAAAATATTGCTCGTTTCTGAAATTTAATTGTGTGGTCTATTTCCCTGTGCTGCTTTTTGAATTATAGGGTGTAGGTTATCAATTTTGCTTTACTCGTGAAATTTTCAAGATAAAATTGATAAGTGTATATGTACATGGACATTTTCCTTTCACTCAAGAACTCTTATTCTTCTTTTTTTCTTTTTGCAAATGTAGTATCATGTTTTGTATATTTCTGCCTGTTTCTACGTATCATGAATGCTTTGTACTTCGTACTGTAATAGAGGTGCCAAGATTGGCAGGCTTGGTATTAGTGAAGAGTTCTCTTTTCTGCTCTCTTAACTGAGCTCATTGTACACAATGAGGGATTCCTTATTCCTTTTCTTTTTTCTGATTTTCTGCTGTACGTTTTCTTTCCATTAATAAAAATCTCTGTTTCTTATTGAAAGAACAACTGAGACATCATTGAAAATAAAAAGGTTTTGGATTGTTACAGGTTGATATATGCTCTAGCCTAATTTTTAATCTCATCTTGTAAATTTCCTGTAATTATGAAGTTCAGTGTTTTATTTTGAGTAAGATTTGCCGGTAAATACCAAGTTATCTTAGTGCAGTAGACAGAAATCAAATAGCAACTGATTGGTTGTTTTTGACATTTTAATACTAGCCAATGCTATGTGAACCTCTCAGTTTCCACATTGTAGTCCTAAGAATGGTTCAGGAGGCGACTGCCGTTCTTTTTGGTTTGTGGGGAGGGAGGAACCATTTTTATACCACCGAATTTCTATAACAAGATTGTTAACAGTCAGAATCAGCTTATAAGCACTTGTTTAAAACTCAACCATTTCTCCATCCTTGTGGGAATTCAGTTATATTTAATTCTTTTCTGGGTATTACTAACATAGTTTTATATTGCTTTCTTTAGTTGAATGGGGGGTGCATATGATGCATTACGTCATTGAGAATCCTTTACGTTAGCATTGAAAACTGAACAATGTAGAATGCTTTGTGATTTTTTAAGTCTCCCCATCTTTTTAATCATCGGCCTTATTTTAGCAGGCAGTCCTTAATCTTCCAATGTCCGTTGAGCATTCCAAGGAAGTCAATGACTGCAAGCATCTGATAAAGACCTTGGTTATGGGTAATGTCCATACGTTCAGTCTTTCAGAAGCTGATACTTGATCGGATTTTATACACCGTTCCTTAGAATTTTGCAAGTATTCATGTGCATAGGCTTTTACTTATGCCACTGTTGAAATTAAAACAGGAATGAAGACAATTATCTGGAGCATCACTCATGCACATATACCAAGGTCACAGGTAAGTCTGGCATTGAGAATCTTTCATGCAAGGTTTTACCCTACTCTACCTGAAAATTAAATCATGTAGGTTTCACCTTCCACGCACGGTACCCCTCAGCAAGTGCTTGCATCCACATCATCTGGTACTTCTGTATCACAGCCTTTTAAAGGGTTGAGAGAAGAAGAGGTATCTTTATTTCACAATTGTTATACTCATATGGTGTCATGGTCTTTTATGAGTTTACCTTATGTTTTTGAGCTTGACAGGTCTGCAGAGCCTCGGGTGTTTTAAAGAGTGGTGTTCATTGCTTAGCCTTGTTTAAGGAGAAGGATGAAGAGAGAGACATGGTCCATTTATTTTCCAATATATTGGCTATCATGGAACCACGAGACTTAATGGACATGTTCTCTTTGTGCATGCCAGAACTTTTTGACTGCATGATTTCAAACGGCCAACTAGTCCACATCTTTTCTACTCTTCTGCAAGCACCAAAAGTTTTTCGCCCTTTTGCAGATGTCTTGGTTAATTTTCTCGTGAGCAGCAAACTTGATGTCCTTAAGCATCCGGATTCTCCTGCTGCAAAGCTTGTTTTGCATCTCTTCCGCATTTTATTTAGTGCAGTTGCAAAGGCTCCGTCAGACTGTGAGCGTATCCTTCAGCCACACGTGTCTGTAATAATGGATACTTGCATGAAAAATGCGACTGAGGTTGAGAGACCAATTGCTTATTTGCAACTTCTTCGTACAATGTTCCGTGCCCTTGCTGGAGGTAAATTTGAACTTCTGCTACGAGACTTAATTCCTATGCTGCAACCTTGCTTAAATATGATGTTAACTATGCTTGAGGGACCAACTGGGGAAGATATGCGAGAACTTCTGTTAGAGCTCTCTTTGACATTGCCTTCACGGTTAAGCTCGCTGCTCCCTCACCTTCCTCGTCTAATGAAGCCTCTTGTCATGTGTCTAAAGGGAAGTGATGACCTTATAAATCTTGGTCTAAGAACACTTGAGTTTTGGATTGATAGCTTGAACCCTGATTTTCTCGAACCAAGCATGGCTAATGTCATGTCTGAGGTGATTTTGGCATTGTGGTCTCATTTAAGACCTCCACCCTACCCTTGGGGTGGAAAATCGTTGCAACTTCTTGGGAAGTTAGGTGGTCGTAATAGACGTTTTCTCAAAGAGCCTCTAGCGCTTGAATGTAAGGAAAATCCAGAGCATGGGCTTCGATTGATTCTCACGTTTGAGCCTTCGACTCCATTTCTGGTGCCACTAGATCGTTGTATTAATCTTGCTGTGGCAGCTGTCATGCAAAAGAGTAACTCTGTTGATGCCTTTTTCCGGAAGCAAGCACTAAGGTTTCTTCGTGTATGCTTGTCTTCTCAGCTAAATTTGCCTGGACTTGTCAATGAGGATGGATCAGCAACTAGGCTGCTGTCAACCTGTATAAGTTCTTCAGTTGATCCATCCTGGAGGAGATCTGATACATCTGATATTAAGGTAGGATGATGATTATGTCATCTTTAGTTGCATACTTTGATCATAGTTATTGTTGTGCTTATTATGCTTTAAAAAGATTGACATTTTCTTATCTCCTGCAGTAGTCACATTGATAAGAAATATGGTGGTCACTGTTTTCCTGCTTTACTCTCGGTTCATTTGTTCTTATTTTTTAAAATTCCATGTAAACCATCAATTTTCTTTATGAAGCTTATGTTGTTCCTGTGTCCTGAACTGGTCCCTGTGTCCCCCCTCCGAAAAAAAGTCGTTTCTGTGGAATTTGTTCTTTCTTGGTTAGTACCTCTGTCAGTTTGTTTGTTTGACTCAGTTGCCAGAGCAATTTTTACATTTATTTGCAACTTCTCGACATAGGTAGAGCCTTATATTACATTACTCCATTGTGAATATTATTACAGTTGAACCGTTAAATTCTTTTTTATGTAGGCTGACTTAGGCGTCAAGACAAAGACCCAACTTATGGCTGAGAAATCTGTTTTCAAGATTCTCTTGATGACAATAATTGCTGCAAGTGTGGATCCTGAGTTACAAGAACCTAAGGATGAATATGTTTCCCATATCTGTCGGCATTTTGCTATTATATTCCATGTTGAGAGTCCAGCTGCTCAGAGTTCAATTGTTTCAACATCAGTTGGTGGTCCCATGCTTTCATCCAATTCCAACATGAGTTCAAGACTGAAGCATAATACTTCTTTGAAAGAGTTGGATCCTTTGATCTTTTTGGATGCTTTGGTAGAAGTGCTGGCAGATGAAAATAGGCTGCATGCAAAAGCTGCGTTGAATGCATTAAATATATTTGCAGAGACACTATTGTTCCTCGCTAACTCCAAACATTCTGATGGACTTATGTCTAGAGGAGGTCCTAGCACTCCTATGATCGTCTCCAGCCCCTCAATGAGCCCTGTATATTCACCTCCTCCAAGCATTCGGGTTTTTTGTTTTGAGCAACTTTTGCCCCGACTTTTACATTGTTGCTATGGAAGTAGCTGGCAAGCACAAATGGGGGGAGTTATGGGGCTTGGTGCTTTGATTGGAAAAGTCACAGTTGAAGTTTTATGCGCTTTTCAAGTACGTATTGTTCGGGGACTAGTTTTTGTTCTTAAAAGGCTTCCTACATATGCTACTAAAGAACAAGAAGAGACAAGTCAGGTGCTTACACAAGTTCTACGCGTGGTGAATAACGTTGATGAAGCCAACAATGACGCACGTAAGCAGAGTTTTGATAATGTTGTTGAGTATTTGGCTTCAGAATTATTTAATGCCAACTCTTCTTTAAATGTAAGAAGGATCGTGCAATCTTCTTTGGCACTTCTGGCAAGTAGGACCGGGAGTGAGGTTTCTGAGTTACTTGAAACTTTGCACCAGCCCTTGCTTCAGCCACTTATCTTGCGGCCGCTGCGTTCTAAAACTGTTGAACAACAGGTAAGGTTGTATTCTTGATGTAAAACATGTTTAACATGTAGTGTTACTTAATTCATGCAAATTTTCAGGTTGGCACGGTAACTGCTCTGAATTTCTGCCTGGCTTTGAGGCCTCCGCTTCTTAAGTTAACACCAGAGCTCATTAATTTTTTGCAAGAGGCTTTGCAAATAGCAGAATCTGATGAAGCTGTATGGGTTGTGAAATATATGAATCCAAAGGTGGCTACATCTTTATATAAGCTACGTACTGCCTGCATTGAACTTTTATGTACTGCCATGGCATGGGCAGACTTTAAAACTCAAAATCACTCCGATCTACGAGCAAAAGTAATTTCGATGTTCTTCAAGTCTCTGACGAGCAGGATTCCTGAAATTGTAGCTGTGTCTAAGGAGGGTCTGCGCCAGGTTAGTGGAGCTTCCTTTCTTCATGCGTATTATGACACTTCCATCTTCTGCTAGAATGTTGTTATTATCTAAGACTACGAGGTGCATAATGTACAAGTGATTTTTTTCGGTGCATCATCTCTTATTGTTGATTGCTTGGTCTATGCACTCCAACTTTATCCAAATTTCAAGGCTGGTCTTATTATCGAAAATTTATTTCGGCAATTCTGTTGGAAGAATTCTGGTATAGTTTTTGTGCATGTGGCTCATGCTTGTAGATTTTTTCCCCTTATTATACAAATGAATGAAGAACTCAAGAAGATATTGAAAGGGCATTTTTTGGTTAAAAGTGTACAGAAAACAAATGATTGATTTTGGGATCTGGAAAACATGATCCAAAAATAACTTGGGAATCTATATATGTATAAAAGTAATAGTGAGCTTATTTTTGTAAATTTTTTTTCTCCGGCACATTTTTAGGGACTTCTCATTGATTTGACTGTTCCTTTTTTATTTTATATGAGAAACATTTGTCAATTTTTAAATACAAATAACTTTTCCATTTCTAATCTGTTGTTGACATATAATATATTAAATTTATCATCTTTTCACGATTTTTAAATTGACATCCATATCACATATATAAAACATATGATAATCATATTTAGAACATAAAATTGATTATTGCTTGGGATTTGGGTTAGATTCAGTATTTTTGTGTTGAATTATTTGCATTAGATTTGGTTTGCACATAAAAATTAGAATAATTTTCTTAAAAAATATTAAATAATTTTTTTAAAAAAAATGATTAATCCATTTAATTTTTTAGTTTTTAATCTTATTTTTTTAATAAATAAATGTATATTTTACTAATTTACGTACCGAAGCAAAATGGAGGTCGTGCCTGTAGTTGCTATTTTTTTTTCGTGGCCATCTGTGAATTTGGACGTTTTCTTGACTTATATACATGAATTGATCCTAAAGGTAAGCTGTTGTGTTGTCACCATCTTGGTTGTTTGTTTTTTTTTTCTTAACATTTTTTTCCAATTTTCTAGATACAGGTAACTTTTTCATTTATAATCTATATTTTGACCAATAATATATCAAATTAATCTTGTTTTCCCTATCCGTAATTGGACATCTACATTGTATATATTAGGGTAAATTGGTTTAAATGCCCTCTATGTTTCCCATAATTATTTAAATATCCTTTATGTTTTGTACTTTAATAGAATGCCCCAGACATTGCAAAACATTGGTTCAAATGCCCTGTAACCGGATACTGCTTGTAACATATCTGGTAACAGGTGACGTGGCATTCCACTGCTGATGTGGCGACACGTGTCAGGATATAATGGTGACACGTGTCCCCTAATAAAAAAATTTAAAATAAAAAAAATTGATAATTATAAATTAGAAA
>JAUEKW010000013.1:1299221-1309783 GCA_032274785.1 Ajuga reptans
TTAAAAGAGTACTTGGCGTCGCAGTAGTAACAAAGTCCCTTATCTCGCCGACTTTGCATTTCCGCAGGAGATATTTTACGCACTGAAAACTGTGGGGGAATTGTTGAAGCTGATATAATCTTCTTATCCGGGGATATTGGTGGTGGCGAAGTGCGATGTGACACCGGCGACGGGGGTGAGGGAGGCGGTCTGTAGCTATATGCGCGGCCCGGTGGTGAACGGGCAGCAATTTTAGCTTCTTGTAAACGGGCCAAAGAAATCGCTTGCGGAAGAGAATGAGGTCGAAGGGCCAAGACCTCTGCGCGCAGCTCTGGCGTCAATCCGGCGACGAAACAGCTAGTAAGGAAGGATGGGGATAATCCCGTCGTACGATTCTGCAGTAGCTCAAATTCTGATTGGTAAGCTTCAACAGTGGATTTTTGAACAAGTTTAGCAAGGGCACCTTGTGGGTCTTCAAACTCCGACGGACCAAAGCGGCGTTCCACCGCCTGCACAAATTCGGCCCATGATCGGAATTGGGCACTCTGGGACGCCCATTGGAACCACTGCAATGCACGGCCTTCCATGTGAATAGCGGCAATGAGAAGGCGTTGGTCATCCGATGTCGGAAAGAATTGAAAATATTGCTGAGCCCGAAAGAGCCACCCCCGGACATCGTCCCCATTAAAGTGTGGGAAATCCATTCGGTGTGGGCGAGGAGCAGCGAAATTGGGCGCGGGCAGCTGCAATGGAGGTGGAACAGCGGAAATCAGTTGCGTTGTGAAACCGGGAGGCGGTTCCGCAGAAGTACTGGCAGGTGGTGGGGTTGCAAAATGCAAGGAAGGTGGCGGTGCTTCTGCTCGTTCTTTTAACGACGCAAGCTGGAGAAGTATCTCACGCAATGTCTTTTGTTGGAGATCCATGGAAGATTGAATATGGTCTTGGCGGTCGGCAAGAGACGAAGTACTCTCGGTGAGCTTCTTGATTTGCTCATCCATTGTCTTCAAACGGGTGCCGTCGGCCATGGCTGTAGCTCAATGAAAGCACCAATGTAACACCACAAACAGCAAGGAACAATTCTACAGCCAAAAATGAGCAAGACCACACCCAAATAATAGCAGCAACGTCAATAATAACTAAAAATAACGGATAAACGATTACAATTCAGCAACAAGATAATGGTTAATTCGAGAGCACCACTCTCCAAAACATAAAGAAGCAGAAGAAAAGAGATAAACATTCAACACCCTTCCGTAGCCCTAGCTGCTTCCTTCATATGCTTCCAAGTAGTTGGGCTTTTTCTTGTACCTAAGCCCACGGCCCAAAGGAACCTCCTGCCCACCTTCCGAGCCCACTAACTTCTGGCCCACTGCCTTGTCTTCATACTTGCCAGTAATCTCATTCAGCCCAATAGTTGTAACAGAACACCACTACTATTTTCCATTTATTTTTTAAGTCGCATTTCTAAGTATTAAAGTCGTATATTCCATTTTCTTGTCACACGATGTCGTTTGGAGGCAGCTTTTGAGTATTTGAAATGATATTTCAAATTTCCATCCTCTCTAGACTCTTCTCTCGCTTCGTTCAGTTTTTTCCATTTTAGCTCGGATCCCAACAGTTGGCCTCAGAGAGAGGTTCGCTTTTGCCGCACCTCTGATCGGAAAATATGGCAAAGAACAATCGTTTGGATACTTTAGAGCGGCAAATGGCTGAGTTGTCTCAAAATCAGCAGGAGACAGTAAAGCGAGTGGATGGATTAGCTCAGGAATTGAAGGATCTAATCCGTTCGCAGATCGAGGAGTCCTTTCGTGATTTGATGCTAAATCATGGTAAGGAAATTGCTAACCTGAACTCAAATCACATTCCTGCTAGTAGTATTGATGAATCGCATGTTGCTGGTGTGAATATGATGCATAATGCTGTCGTGAATGTTGCATCTGGTAGTGGATTGAATGTTGGCAAAACTAGAGCAGATACTGGAGTATTGACTCCTTCACCTTACGATAGATCTGTAGAATCACACAGTATGTTGAATTCTAGCATGCTTAGCTTTGACTTCCCTAGGTTTAATGGAAAAAATCCTAGACAGTGGTTGAGTAAATGTCGGAGGTATTTTAGGTTTTATCCAATGTCTGATTATGAGAAGATATTGGTGGCCGGAATGCATATGGATGATGCCGCGGATCATTGGTATTTTTGTTATATCGAAGGTAAGGAGAACATGGCGTGGGAGACTTTTTCCGAATTGTTGTTGAGCAGATTTTTGAATCCTGAAGGGCGGAATTTAATTGGTGAATTCAATAAGCTCGAACAGAAGGGGACAGTTGATGAGTACATAGCTGAGTTTGAGGAGCTGAAAGCATTCATGATTAACCACAACAGAGCATTAACTGAGGACTATTTCGTACAGAGCTTCACCAGCGGTTTAAGAGAAGATATAGGGCATATGGTGGAGTTATTCGACCCATCGAACCTATTAATGGCAATGCAATTGGCTAGGAAAGTAGAAAGAGTGATTGAGGCCTTGAGCAAGGCACACCAAGGTGGGGGCAGAAGTTCTGTTCCAGGAGTTACAAGTGCAAGGAGTAAAGCTCCGGTTACTAGTTTGGAGAGACTACCTCCGATTAAAAAACTCTCTTAAAGAAATTGACCAAAGAAGAAAGAGGAACCTCTGCTTCAACTGTGATGAACCCTATCACTTAGGTCACAATTGTAAGGAGCTGTTTGTGATTATTGGGGAGGATTCAACAGACGAGGAGGAGAGCTCTGTGACTACTGAGGACACGACTGAAACTGAGGAGGAAGTACGTATTTCAGGGCTGGACAAATCGCACCCAACACCATTAAGTTGCTGGGGAAAGTTGGGAGGCAATAAATAACCTTCTTAGTAGACACAGGGAGCACCCACAGTTTCCAAGATCCTAAGGCTGCGTAGAGTTGACGATTAAATGCTTAAGAACTTAAGATCGGTAGAGGACGTGGGAATTAGCTGACAAGTTTATAATGTCACTTCATGTTCACATGCTTGAGAGAATAGAATTTTCATAGTGCAAGATATTGCTATTTGGTAGAAAATGCTGCTACTGCTACCTAGTAGAAGTGACAGATGATTCACATGTTGATATGACAATATTCCCCATGATATTGTTTGCAGCGAGCGAACATCATGAATCTGGATGTTGAAACTATTGAGGATAACAATTGCTGGTTTAGTGGCTGCTCTAAACATGGGTCTAGCTAAGGCCTTAAGTTTGTAGTATAAAAGTGTAGTTGATAGTAAGAAAATACCTAATTGACACCTTTGAGTTTTGATCATTTTGAAAAAAGAAAAATATTCTCTTAGTAGAATTTTGGCGTTTTGATTTAAAAGAAAAATATGCTTTTGGTCCTTTAGCGATTCTAATGTTTCTCACTCTTCTCCAATACACCATGCTGATTGCCTTGTGTTACGTTTGCTTGATCGTTTAAGTGGGTACTCCCGGTATCGGTCGGGAGGAAGGGAAAGGGAAGGGGAGAGAGAGTTTCCTATAAGCTAAAGTACCTCCACAAATACTACTAAACAACATGTATATGAATGAGAATATATACAGCACCGATCACACCAAAACACCTGTTTTACACTTGCCAATTCAGGATTCCTTCAGTCTTGCTGATCCATCTGATCTTTACTCGAAGAACCAGGGCCATTTGACTTTGACCTCTTCATATCATTTTTGTCCTGCTCAGCTACTGCTGGCCCATTACCACTACGCATCGTAGCTAACTCCTTCACATCTTCTGGATCCTGTGAGGGCCCCATCTCTTCCTCGATGGGCAGGGTTCTCTTCGACCCCTCCAAAGCAACACCAAGAACTAGGTTCTCTTCTAGAGAAGGCTTAGTTGCAGGTTGCCTTGCATCTTGCTTTGAATGTGATGATGAGGAAGAGACTGAGGTAGCCTCTGACCCCACCTTCGGGGTTTGTTTAGAAGAATTCCCAGCAGCAGCAGCAGAAGCAGCCGTTTCTTCGACAGGCTTGTTATCGGTCTTGGGGGTGTTTTTGGTGCTGCTATTGAGTTTAGGATCAGGTGAAGATTTCGAAGCAATCTTATGATCGTCCTTAGGCTCGGAATCAGCTTTGGCATCTGTTGCTTTAATCTCTTTTGTCTTTTTAGAGTCCGAGCTCACATTTGTTTCACCTTTAGCATCAGCTTTGATATCTGGTACTGGCTTTGCGGTGGTCTTGCTGTCTTCCTCTCCATTTGGACGGGGTGATCGGGCTTGATTCTTGGTCTTATCTTCACCATTGATTTTGTAGGATGGCTCGATCAACAGCAGTGGGCGATTTGTCACTGTCCCTCTATTGAATACAGAATCTGAAAACGGAACACTGTCCAAGTCTGCGTCAGTGAATACTTTCTGAACTGTGCGGATGGGAGTGGCTAATCGGGCGCGATGGTGCCTGATGACTCTGAGAAGATCAAGAAGAACAGCTTCCTGTTGTCCAAACAACAAATGAACAATCACAGAAGATCTGGAAGTTCACTAGTATCAATTCAAATATTTTTTACATTTGGGAAAATTCCATGGCAATTACAAAAAACTACCCCTAAGATTTGGCCTAATTAAATGGGGTGAATAGTCTTGTTCTCAATCGTTGATGGGAAGGACAAAATAGACATATACTGAATTGTATTAGGGTTTAGGCTAGGGGGAAGGTTTTTTGTAATTATCCCTTCTATTTATACCAATTTGTATCATAGCAACAGTTTACAAATAGCACTTCACTCTTTACAGACTCTAAGACCTCTTCTGACTATGTTTTTTTGTTCACCTCGTAATAGAACTGCATACGTGGAGTTAAACTAGCAGAATGCATCATTTATAATACAGAGCAATCTTGATTGAATGACGATTATTGAATGCAAAGGATGGAACTCTCACCTTAACACATAGATATTCTTCAAAATGTGAGGTCTTGACAAAGCAGGATATCAATATCTGCGTGATTAGGAAGTAATGAAATCAAAGAACTGAGTCAACATTTGTATCACAAATTCTTATATATCCAGGTGATCGTGAGAAATTCTTTGGCACTAAAATATTTCAAATTAAACTCAGTGCAGATAATTTTGTAAGTATTTATTCTAGAATCACCCGCAAAAGGAACAGGGATTACAGAAAACTATTCATATAATGCCTAGTAGGCATATGATGCCGATTATACCTCAATCAATAAAATAAAATGACCACAACTATTTAGAAATCTAAACAAATAGAAAGGAGTGGGAGAGTGGTATCAGTAGCTGACCGATAATGACAAGAGTGTGCATTCTCTTTTCTACGACCGTTTTCCCTATAAATTCTTTAGACAAAATTTATCCCTATAATAATTTCTAAGAGAAGTGAAAGATGATTTAAATCCAAATTAAAGAAGACAATATGAACGGACTCAAGAATTTGATCTTACCATGAGGGCCTGGTTTTCAGGATTGATATTATCCAAGAATACTCTTCTATGCAATTTCTGTTGTTCCACTTGAGGATTCTTCGCCAGCACCTTACGCATATCTGCTACAATGCTCTGCACATAGGGGCAAGGAGAGTTTGTGAAGGAGCAAACGAGAGAGAACCAATTCTTATTATTGTGGCAGAATTTATCATCTAGACATGCGGTATAATAATCCTCACATTAATCTTGCTGACATCTAAGTGACTGATGGCTATGTGGGTTTTGATACGCCAGTGAGTTTTTTGAGTAAGATTTCTCACAACATTCACAGTGAACTTGTGATTTGGAATATGAACAGCTTCGCGATCTTCACCTCTTACAATTGTTGGTGACCACCATCCTACATGCTGCAAAAATGAAAATGCAGAAACTGATAAAGGCAAGACAGACGAACAAAGACAGAACATAACATGCTCATCTACTCTTGACAAATTGCCATGTGTAGCTATAATTTTCAAAAGTCATGTCTGTTGATGGACGTTAAAGGGAGATCCAATACAAACCTCAACAGTCCCAGAAACTTCATAGCCTTCAATTTTGGTCTGTATCCACTCGTTTACAACAAATGGCCTGGTTGCATGAATCATTGCGCTTGAAAGGAAATTTGTGAAAATCTGAATAAAACAATAGAAATAGGGTTCCAAGTGAAGCTCAGAAGCAGTTCTATTTACCAGCAATATACTTCTCAAAATAGATTAGGAGTTGAATATTAGATTTAGATATATTCGAGCAAAGAGGTTGAAATTTTATTCACACCTCACGTCCAGCCAGTGTGAGCAACACTGTCCCAAGACCCCCAGCTGTGAGCCATTTCTGGGTTGAGAAACCCAACAACTCCATAAACAATGATACCGCTGCAACCCAAACAGCTGTGTATATAGCTTTGCCAGCAAATTGGAAACCCATCTGTCATGAAGCAGCAAAAGATACTTTTACAGGGAAAGTTTTGATTTCGCCTCCTTTCTAATTCAAAAAATTAAAATTTAAAAACACAATATTCTACTTTTTCCTCTCTTGTGTATCTCCTTCCATTTTCAGCTCTTCTTTTAGTATAAAGACTAAATTTCGTTCAGGATCCTATTAAATGTGGAGATGGCCTTAGAATCATGAGCTTAGTTGTCACTTTTCAATTATGGCAAAAGGGTTGTAGTACGCCTTGAGCTAAAATTAACAGTGAGCAGTGTTATATAAACACACTTATATGCATGTATCATGTATGTGTCTGACCTGTGTAAACTCAGTTGGGTAATACTTAAAACCCAAAATCCTTCTCAATCTATTACAAAAAATTGACCACTTACATAGGACATTTATACGTAATAGAACTATAAATAGATGAAAGGATAACATCCTGGAATTACTAAATGATTCGCAGATTAAGCATTTAGAATGATGCTGCAGATCAAACCAAATATTTGATCAGTCAAGTGAGACTGGTTAGTAGTAATAGAGCTTTAGGTAAGAACGGATAAAACTATGATATAGCAATTCTACCCATTTAGAATGGTTCTTATGTGAATATATCACCATAATCCTTAATGGATCTACAGGGGTTGGTGTTACCTACCTCAAGTGCCTCCTGAGCTACATGTTCAAGGAGTTCATAATAAATATGGTACTGGGGTAAAGAAAGATACATTATGAGATCATCGAAGAACTAGAGAGATGACCAATAATTTGAGACAGAGCCTCAGGCAAATGGGTGGTCGGCTAAATACATCCAACGGTATCACACAGTGATTATTGCGATCAAGTATCAATGAATTCGCAGGGGGTGGGGGGGTGGGGGGGACATAATTATATTTTGACAGTAAAAATGCCACAAAGGCATCAAGATTTTGAAGCTATAATTAATGTTATAAATCATGGTCAATGAACCAAGAGTAGGGACGCATACATTTCTGTTATCAGTTGGGTCATTCCTCTCCATGAAGAATTTCTGTGCCTGCTGAATCAGACTGCATAGGATAATTCAAAAGAAAGATTAAAACTCCCAGATGTAAATTGAATATTTTAGTATTATATATAAAAACTAACATGACAGGATATATGTAGTATGGTGTTTGTTCTTCAAACAAGGATGAGTAGATCAAATGATAAAGCATTATCACAAATCAAAGTAGCCAAATTATGAACATGTCATGTTTAATTACCCAGGGTTAGCACCAAGGAAGGTTGTCTGGGTAATCAGCAGGCTACCCTTTCCAGAGAAGTATGAACAAATATATATGGCATTATTGACTTGAAGCATCATATGTCTATGCACACACATGCATGAAAATGCATGAGGTCAAATATGAGTCCAGCTACAGAGTTCTATACAAGAAAATATCATGCAGCAGATAGTTTGGCATCCTTAAAACAAGATGGGAACATTATCTCCTATCCATATCAAACTTAGAGCAACCAGGAAGTATCAACAGAATGCAAGGAAAAATCTTTAGCGATTAATTCATTTCAGTGATCAGATAATGACACTGACCTTGACAGACAATATGCAAAACCCAGCACTGTCGATAATGATCTGACGAAATTTAGGAGTCTTTGTTTAACAATCTGACCAGCTTCTGTGTGAATGATCACTGGATCCAATGCTCTGTAATATTACTAACTCTCATTAAGTATGTTATCAGATCCGGTTTTCAATCTTCTTTCAACAAACATAACTAACCTGCAGATTAAGATTGCTCCTGTCCAAAGCAGCAAAGGTTGAATATAAGAGGTTGTTGCTTGATATGTGCTACTCTTTTTCCAATTATTATCACTCTTCTGCATGATATTTTGATATATTTTGCTTAATCAGTATATGTTGTAGAAACTCAACTCAGTTTCAAAAAGGCGTCATATAAGAATATACATCAAAGGAGAAAAGATCAGAACATAAATATGAAGAGAACTAGAATTACAAAGGCAATACTTGCAAAATTATGTTTCTGCTTAGTCGCAAGAGTGGTCCAACTCCCCATACAGCAAAAATAATAACACCAACTGCTGAAGCCAATTTAATCACAAGGGGGTTTCCTTGCAAACGATGATTAAATGATCTGCAAAACCCAAACTTCTGATTTAATAAAATTAAAAAAAGCTAAAAACGCCAGCCACTGTAAATAGGCATATGACCTTAGCAGATGTTTAATTAAATGGTACATAAAACCGAAGTGCTCTGAAGCGGAAACATAATTCATATTCAGGATAATATTTCATGTGCATGATAAAACTACTTTCAACAGGGATTCTCATTTCTAAATTATCCTTCTAAAAATTCACATCAACGTTCCAGGTATTTATTATCTCTAGAGGTGGTCAAACAATGCTCGGAAAACTATATAAGCTCCTTAAGACATCTTCTCAAAACATCTCATAAGTTGTTGAAGAGTTTATAAGATATCCTCAAGTATTTGCTAAAAGTCAATGTGGATAAGCTTGTACGATCCAAAAATGAGATGATAGGATCTAATGAACTCCACTGAGAAAAGAAAGGATCTTAACAAATTCCTCTAGGTTTTAACATATTATTTACAGTATTGTGTAACTAACATTTTCAAGGCCTCCACATCTTATTGCATCTAAACACACAAACTTATTCTTAAAATACGAACCACCCCCATCTTATAAGTATATTGGACATTTTAAACAGTTAGGATCTAATAAGATAATCACCCTCCAAAGCCTCTAGTAGTAGTGCGGCTAGTGCCTTCTAGGTACCCTTATTTAGTCTATTATATAATATGAATGTACCAGGCTTCCAAGTTAAAAAACAAATAAAAACTTCAAGTGTAATTTTTAGTTTTAGTGTTCAGTTTCCACATATTATTCTCAACTGTTAAAGAGCTCAACTTCACTTGTGATGCACCCATAACATACATAAGCAATTTTAAGTAGCACTAACAACTTTCAACTATAGACTTAAATAAACTAGCTGAAAAGGAGAAATTACCTAGCTAAAATTAAGGTTGCATTCTTTACAGAGTTAGAGTCCAAAGGCGGGCTTGAATTTAAAAAACAATGGCACCTAAGCCGGTGATTTTTGCAAGGAATGGTGCATACTCTTCTATGTATTCTCTTCGAAAAATTTGAACTCCAAGAATACTGTTCCTGAAAAAGTATGCCAATGTTTCATGAGATGGAGGGAGGGGTATGAAGATATACAACAATCAAAAATTTGATTCATCATTAAACTATATAATCAGATGACTGGAAAAGGCTAACTATCTCGAGAATAAATTGTACTTACACAGTCCCCGGAACAGAGGCAAGTAAATCAAGACATTTTCAGGATCAAATAATCGCTTAAAAAACTTCAAGCGAAATCTAATACTGCAATAAATCGGAAAGACAATTCCCTATTTTGCAACGATTATCTGAACTAGGGTTCGAAAATAAATTCGCCAATTCACGAGACATACCAGTGAAATTGACGGCAGATTACTGCTCAATGTACATAATCTGACTTGCGTTTTCGGATTCTGCAGCTGAAAATGCAATACGGGTCAGAAATTAATGACGGAAAGGATGACTGACTTCAGAAAATGCAAAAAAAAAAGTAGAATTATTCAACAATACCCGAAATCTCTTGCTGCGCCCATGGTTCCTGCAGATTCCGAGCTGCAAGGAGAGCTGCAGAGAACCAGACACAGCCATGTAATTAGATGAAAACCAAATTCTCTCTCCTCCTTTCCCCGTCTCTCTACATATATTCGTATATTCGTATAATATGATAACTACATATATGTATGCGGTTTGTCACAGTATCTTTTTATGGAAGATAAAAATGAAAATAACGAGAAGAAGGAACAGTCCTAGCCAGGTAGGCCCTAGTCCAACAGGCTAAGGGCTAAGTTGCATTCTAGGTCAAATTGTAGACGAATATAATTTTATTATTATCTAAATTAATTAATTATTTCCTTGTATATTACTCCCTACGTCCCAATTATATAGGCTGATTGGGTATTTTACGGAGATTAAGATAATGGTAGGAAAAGCAAATTAAACAAGTTAAGTTCCTATTATGCCCCTGTCTATAAGTCAACAATGGTAGGAAGTAATTCAATTTATGTTTTCAATGCATTAATCAATAAGGGTATATTAGTAATG
>JAUEKW010000013.1:1322677-1340264 GCA_032274785.1 Ajuga reptans
TGTGTGTGAAGTGTATTTAGTGTATGTGAAATGAGTGTAGTGTGTGTAATGTGTGAAATATATATGTAGTGTGTGTATTGTGTGAAATGTGTGTGTAGTGTGTGAAATGTATGAAATATATGTACTGTGTGAAATGTGTGTGTAATATGTGTGAAATATGTGAAATGTGTGTAGTGTGTGATATGTGTGTATAATGTGTGTGAAACATATGCAGTATGTGTAATGTGTGAAATGCATGTGTAGTGTGTGTGAAGTGTGTGTAGTGTGTGAAATATGTGTAGTGTGTGTGAAACATGTGTAGTGTGTATAATGAGTGTGGAATATGTTTTTAGTGTGTGTGAAGTGTGTGTTGTGTGTGAAATGTGCTTAGTGTGTGTAATGTGTGAAATGAGAGTGTAATGTGTGTAAAGTGGATTTAGCATGTGTGAAATGAGTGTAATGTGTGTAATGTGTGAAATATATGTGTAGTGTGTGTAGTGTGTGAATTGTGTGTGTAGTATGTGAAATGTGTGAAATGTGTGTACTTTGTGAAATGCGTGTGCATTATGTGTGAAATATGTGTGTAGTGTGCGTGAAATGTGTGTAGTGTGTGAAATGTGTGTGGAATGCGTGTATTGTGTATAATGTGTGTGAAAGGTGTGTAGTATGTGTAATGTATGAAATACGTGTGTAGTGTGTGAAATATGTGTAGTGTGTGAGAATCGTGTGTAGTGTGTGAAATGTGTGTGGAATGTATGTGCAGTATGTGTGAAATGTGTGTAGTGTGTGAAATATGTGTAGTGTGTGTAGTGTGTGAAATGTGTAAAGTGTGTGAAACTTGTGTAGTGTGTGTAATGTGTGAAATATGTGTACAGTGTGTGT
Source organism: Ajuga reptans (assembly GCA_032274785.1). Taxonomy (NCBI): domain Eukaryota; kingdom Viridiplantae; phylum Streptophyta; class Magnoliopsida; order Lamiales; family Lamiaceae; genus Ajuga; species Ajuga reptans. The sequence goes on from JAUEKW010000013.1 coordinate 1,323,539, forward strand.
AATGTGTGAAAAGTGTGTGTAGTGTGTGAAATATATGAAATGTGTGTGTGGTGTGTGTGAAATATATGTAGTGTGTATAATGTGTGAAATATGTGTATTGTGTGTTAAATGTGTGTAGTGTGTGAAATGTGCGTGGAATGTGTGTGGATTACATGTATTGTGTATATTGTGTGTGAAACGTGTGTAGTATATGTAATGTGTGCAATACGTGTGTAGTGTGTGTGAAGTGGGTGTAGTGTGTAAAATATGTGTAATGTGTGTGAAACGTGTGTAGTGTGAGTAATGTGTGTGTAATATGTGTTTAGTGTGTGTGACGTGTGTGTAGTGTGTCAAATGTGTGTAGTGTGTGAAATGTGCGTACTGTCTGTAATGTGTGAAATATGTATGTAATGTGTGTGAAGTGTGTTTAGTGTGTGTGAAACGTATGTAGTGTTTGTAATGTGTGAAATATGTGTGTAGTGTGTGTAATGTATGAAATGTGTGTGTAGTGTTATATATGTGTACTGTGTTAAATGTGTGAAATATGTGTGTAGTGTGTGTGAAATGTATGTAGTGTGTGCAATGTGTGTGGAATACGTGTATTTTATATAATGTGTGTGAAACATGTGTAGTATGTGTAATGTATGAAATGCGTGCGGAGTATGTGAAATATATGTAGTGATTGTAAAACGTGTGTATTGTGTGAAATATGTGTGGAATGTGTGTGTAGTGTGTGTGAAGTTTGTGTAGTGTGTGAAGTATGTTTAGTGTGTGTGAAACTTGTGTGTGTGTGAAATATGTGTAGTGTGTGTAATGTATGAAATGTGTGTGAAATGTATGAAATGTGTGAAGTGTGTGAAATGTTTGAAATATGTGTGTAGTGTGTGTGAAGTGTGTAGTGTGTGAAATTTGTGTGGAATGCGTTGATTGAGTATAATGTGTGTGAAACATGTGTAGTATGTTTAATGCGTGAGATGCGTGTAGTGTGTGTGATGTGTGTGTAGTGTGTGAAATATGTGTAGTGTATGGGAAACGTGTGTAGTGTGTGAAATGTGTGTGGAATGTGTGTGTGAAGTGTGTGTATTGTGTGTAATGTGTGAAATATGGGTGTAATATGTGGGAAGTGTTTAGTGTGTGTGAAACGTGTGTAGTATGTGTAATGTGTGAAATATATGTATAGTGTGTGTTATGTGTGAAATTTGTGTGTAGTGTGTGAAATGTGTGAAATGTGTGTGTAGTGTGTGTGAAATGTGTGTAGTGTGTGAAATGTGTGTGTAGTGTGTGTGAAGTGTGTAGTGTGTGAAATTTGTGTGGAATGCGTGGATTGAGTATAATGTGTGTGAAACATGTGTAGTATGTTTAATGTGTGAGATGCGTGTGTAGTGTGTGTGATGTGTGAGTAGTGTCTGAAATATGTGTAGTGTATGGGAAACGTGTGTAGTGTGTGAAATGTGTGTGGAATGTGTGTGTGAAGTGTTTGTAGTGTGTGTAATGTGTGAAATGTGGGTGCAATATGTGTGAAGTGTGTTTAGTGTATGTGAAACGTGTGTAGTGTGTGTAATGTGTGAAATATGTGTATAGTGTGTGTAACGTGTGAAATTTGTGTGTAGTGTGTGAAATGTGTGAAACGTGTGTGTAGTGTGTGTGAAATGTGTGTAGTGTGTGAATTGTGTGTGAAATATGTGTGGACTATGTGTGGAATGCGTGTATTTTGTATAATGTGTGTTAAACGTGTGCAGTATGTGTAATGTGTGAAATGCATGTGTAGTGTGTGTAGTGTGTGTAGTGTGTGAAATATGTGTAGTGTGTATGAAACGTGTGTAGTGTGTGTAATGTGTGTGGAATGTGTGTTTAGTATGTGTAAAGTGTGCGTTGAGTGTGAAATGGGTGTAGTGTGTGTAATGTGTGTGAAGTGTATTTAGTGTGTGTGAAATGAGTGTAGTGTGTGTAATGTGTGAAATATATGTGTAGTGTGTGTAATATGTGAAATGTGTGTGTAGTGTGTGAAATGTGTGAAATATGTGTAATATGTGAAATGTGTGTGTAGTGTGTGTGAAATATGTGAAATGTGTGTAGTGTGTTATATGTGTGTATAATGTGTGTGTAACGTATGCAGTATGTGTAATGTGTGAAATGCATGTGTAGTGTGTGCGAAGTGTGTGTAGTGTGTGAAATAAGTGTAGTGTGTGTGAAACATGTGTAGTGTGTGTAATTAGTGTGGAATATATTTTAAGTGTATGTGAAGTGTGTGTTGTGTGTGAAATGTGTGTAGTATGTGTAATGTATGAAATATGTGTGTAATGTGTGTGAAGTGGATTTCGTATGTGTGAAACGAGTGTAGTGTGTGTAATATTTGAAATATATGTGTAGTGTGTGTAATGTGTGAAATGTGTGTGTAGTGTGTGAAATGTGTGAAATGTGTGTACTATGTGAAATGTGTGTGCATTATGTGTGAAATGTATGTGGAGTGTGTGTGAAATGTGTGTAGTGTGTGAAAAGTGTGGGGAATGTGTGCATTGAGTATAATGTGTGTGAAACGTGTGTAGTATGTGTAATGTGTGAAATGCGTGTGTAGTGTGTGAAATATGTGTAGTGTGCATGAATCATGTGTAGTGTATGAAATGTATGCGGAATGTATATGTAGTATGTGTGAAGTGTGTGTAGTGTGTGAAATATGCGTAGTGTGTGTAGAGTGTGAAATGTGTGTGTAATTTATGTGAAGTGTGTTTAGTGTGTGTGAAACTTGTGTAGTGTATGTAATGTGTGAAATATGTGTACAGTGTGTTTAATGTGTGAAAAGTGTGTGTAGTGTGTGAAATGTGTGAAATGTGTGTGTGGTATGTGTGAAATGTATGTAGTGTGTGTAATGTGTGAAATATGTGTATTGTGTGTGAAATGTGTGTAGTGTGTGAAATGTGCATGGAATGTGTGTAGATTGCATGTATTGTGTATATTGTGTGTGAAACGTGTGTAGTATGTGTAATGTGTACAATACGTTATAGTGTGTGTGAAGTGTGTAGTGTGTGAAATATGTGTAACGTGTGTGAAACGTGTGTAGTGTGAGTAATGTGTGTGCAACGTATGTTTAGTGTGTGTGACGTGTGTGTAGTGTATCAAATGTTTGTAGTGTGTGAAATATGTGTATTGTCTGTAATATGTGAAATGTGTGTGAAGTGTGTTTAGTGTGTGTGAAACGTGTGTAGTGTGCATAATGTATGAAATATGTGTGCATTATGTGTAATGTCTGAAATATTTCTGTAGTGTGAAATATGTGTGTTGTGTGTGTGAAGTATGTAGTTTGTGAAATATGTGTGGAATACATGTATTTTGTATAATGTGTGTGAAACGCGTGTAGTATGTGTAATGAGTGATATGCATGTGTAGTGTGTGTGACGTGTGTGTAGTGTGTGAAATATATGTAGTGTATGGAAAACGTGTGTATTTTGTGAAATGTGTGTGGAATGTGTGTGCGAAGTGTGTGTAGTGTGAGAAATGTGTGTAGTGTGTGTAATGTCTGAAATGTGTGTGTAATATGTTTGAAGTGTGCTTAGTGTGTATGAAACGTGTGTAGTGTGTGTAATGTGTTAAATATGTGTATAGTGTGTGTAACATGTGAAATATGTGTTTAGTGTGTAAAATATGTGTGTACTGTGTGTGAAATGTGTGTAGTTTGTAAAATGTAGGTGGATTGTGTGTGGACTGTGTTTGGAACGCTTGTATTGTCTATAATGTGTGTGAAATGTGTGTAGTATGTGTAATGTGTGAAATGCATGTGTAGTGTGAGTGAAACGTGTGTAGTATGTGTAATGTGTGTGGAATATGTATTTAGTGTGTGTGAAGTGTGTGTTGTGTGTGAAGTGTGTGTAATGTGTGAAATGTGTGTGTAATGTGTGTGAAGTGTATTTAATGTGTGTGAAACGAGTGTAGTGTGTGTAATGTTTGAATTATATGTGTAGTGAGTGTAATGTGTGAAACGTGTGTAGTATGTGTAATGTGTGCAATACATTATAGTGTGTGTGAAGTGTGTGTAGTATGTGAAATATGTGTAATGTGTGTGAAACGTGTGTAGTATGAGTAATGTGTGTGCAACGTGTGTTTAGTGTGTGTGACGTGTGTGTAGTGTATCAAATATTTGTAGTGTGTGAAATGTGTGTATTGTCTGTAATATGTGAAATGTGTGTGTAATATGTGTGCAGTGTGTTTAGTGTGTGTGAAACGTGTGTAGTGTGCATAATGTTTAAAATATGTGTGCATTGTGTCTAATGTCTGAAATATTTGTGTAGTGTGTAAAATGTGTGAAATATGTGTAATGTGTGAAATGTGTGTAGTGTGTGAAATGTGTGTGTTGTGTGTGTGAAGTATGTAGTGTGTGATATATGTGTGGAATACATGTATTTTGTATAATGTGTGTAAAACGTGTGTAGTATGTGTAATGAGTGAGATGCGTGTGTAGTGTGTGTGACGTGTGTGTAGTGTGTGAAATATATGTAGTGTATGGAAAATGTGTGTAGTGTGTGAAATGTGTGTGGAATGTGTGTGCGAAGTGTGTGTAGTGTGAGAAATGTGTGTAGTGTGTGTAATGTCTAAAATGTGTGTGTAATATGTGTGAAGTGCGCTTAGTGTGTATGAAACGTATGTAGTGTGTGTAATGTGTTAAATATGTGTATAGTGTGTGTAACGTGTGAAATATGTGTTTAGTGTGTAAAATGTGTGTGTATTGTGTGTGAAATGTGTGTAGTTTGTGAAATGTGCGTGGATTGTGTGTGGACTGTGTGTGGAACGCTTGTATTGTCTATAATGTTCGTGAAATGTGTGTTGTATGTGTAATGTGTGAAATGCGTGTGTAGTATGAGTGAAATATGTGTAGTATGTGTAATGTGTGTGGAATGTGTATTTAGTGTGTGTGAAGTGTGTGTTGTGTGTGAAGTGTGTGTAATGTGTGAAATGTGTGCGTAATGTGTGTGAAGTGTATTTAGTGTGTGTGAAACGAGTGTAGTGTGTGTAATGTTTGAATTATATGTGTAGTGAGTGTAATGTGTGAAATGTGTGTGTAGTGTGTAAAATGTGTGAAATATGTGTACTGTGTAAAATTTGTTTGCAGCGTGTGTGAAATATGTGAAATGTGTGTGCAGTGTGTGTGAAATGTGTGTGTAGTGTGTATGGAATGTGTGTGGAATGTGTGTATTGTGTGAAATGTGTGAAATGCACTACACACATTTCATACATTTCACACACTACACGTTTTACACACATTATACACAATACATACATTCCACACACATTTCACCAACTACACACATTTCACACACACTACACACACATTCCACACATTTCACACACTACAGACACATTTCACACATTACCCACATTACACACATATTTCATACATTCCACACACTACACACATTTCACATACACTAAATACATTTCACACACATTACATATAATACACACATTCCACACACATTTCAAACATTACACACATTTCACACACACTACACACATTTCACACATTTCACACACTACACACATTTCACACAATACACACACATTACACATACTACACACATATTTCACACATTACAAACACTTCGCACGTCACACACATACTAAACATACGTCACACACATTATACACACATTACATACACTACACACACTACACACATATTCCACACACATTTCACACTCAACACACGTTTCACACACAACAACACATATTTCACACACTACACATGCATTTCACACATTCACATACATCATGTGTTTCACACACATAATACAGTATACACGCATTCCACACACATTTCACAGACTACACACTACACACATATTTCATATATTTTACACATTTCACACATTTCACACACTACACACACATTTTTCACATTACACACACTACACACAAATTCCACACATATTTAACATAATACATACGTTTCACACACACGACACATATTTCATACAATACAAACACATTTCATACACTACACACTTTTCGCACACACTAAACTCACTTCACAAACATTACACATACATTTCACACACTACACACACTACACACATTTCACACACTACACACATTTCATACACTACACACACTTCACACACACTACACACACATTCTACATACATTTCACACACTACACACGTTGCACACACACGACACATATTTCACACACTACACACGCATTTCACAAATTACAAATACTACACACGATTCACACAAATAATACACAATACACGCATTACACACAGATTCAATACACTTTTCAAACACACTAACATTTCACAAATTACACATACTACACATGTTTCACACACATAATACACAATACACGCATTCCACACAGATTCCACACATATTTCACACACTACACACATTTCACACACACTACACACACATTTCACACACTACACATATTTTATTCATTTCACACACTACACACACATTTCACACATTACAGACACATATTTGACAAATTACACCCATTACACATGTTTCACACACACTAAACACACTTCACACACATTTCACACACTTCACACACTACACACAATTCACACACAACACACACTTCACACACACTCCACACATATTACACACACTACACACGTTTCACACACACAACATATATTTCAGACACTACACACACTTCACACACACTACACACGCATTTCATACATTACACATACTACACACGCTTCACACACATTATACACAATACACACATTCCACACACTTTCCACATACATTTCACACACACTACACACATATTTCACACACTACACACATTTCACACATTTCACACAGTACACACACATTTCATATATTACACACACTACACACATATTTTATATATTACACACACTACACACGTTTTACACACATTAAACGCACTTCACACATATTACACCACATTTCACACATTACACACTAGACATATTTCACACACTACACACACTTCACACACATTCCACACACATTACACACACTACACACGTTTCACACATACTACACATATTTCACACACTACCCATACTTCACACACACTACACACGTATTTTACACATTACACATACTACACACTTTCACACTTATTATACACAATACACGTATTCCACACACATTCCACACACATTTCAAACATACTAAATACACATTTCACACATTTCACACACTACACACATTTCATACACTACACACACATTTCACACATTACACATAATACACACATATTTCATACATTAAACACACTACACACGTTTCACACACACTAAACACACTTCAAATATATTACACAAACATTTCACACATTACACACTACACACACTTCACACACACTAAACATACATTCCACACACATTACACACACACTACACACGTTTCATACACACGACACATATTTCACACACTACACACACTTCATACACACTATACACGTATTTCACACATTATACATACTACACATGTTTCACACACATTATACACAATACATGCATTCCACACACATTTCACACACTACACATATTTCATACACACTACACACATATTTCACACACTACACATATTTCACACTCTACATACACATTTGACACATTACACACACATTAAACATACGTCACACACATTACACACATATTTCACATATTTCACACACTACACATACTTCACACACACTACACACACATTCCACATACATTTAACACATTACACACGTTTCACACACACCATACATATTCACACTCTACACACATATTTTAGTGTGTAGTCTGTGTAATGTGTGTAGTGTGTGTGACATGTGTGTAGTGTGTGTAATGTGGGTGAAAAGTTTGAAGTGTGTGTAATGTGTGTAGTGTGAAGTGCAATGTATGCAATGTGTGTAGTGTGTGTACGGTGTGTAGTTTGTGTGAAATGTGTGTAATGGGTGTTGTGTGTGAAATGTGTGAAATGTATGTAATGTGTGCAGTGTTTGTAATGTGTGTAGTATGTGAAAAGTGTGTAGTGTATGTAATGTATGTGAAATTTGTGAAGTGCAATGTGTGTAGTGTGTGTAGTATGTGTAATGTGTGTGAAATGTGTGAAATGTGTGAAGTGTGTGCAATATGCAAAATGTGTGTAAAGTGTGTAATGCGTGTTAAATGTGTGAAATGTGTAAAGTGTGTGTAGTGTGTAGTGGGTGTAATGTGCGTAGCGTGTGTATTGGGTGTGAAATGTGTGCAGTGTGTGTGAAATATATGTAGTGTGTGTGAATCTGTGTAATGTGTGTAGTGTGTGAAATGTGTCTAGTTTGGGTAATGTGTTAGTATGTGTAATTTGTGTAATGTATATGAAATGTGTGCAGTGTGCGTAGTCTGTGCAGTGTGTGTGAAGTGTGTGTGAAGTGTGTGTAGTGTGTGTGAAGTGTGTGTAGTGTTTGCAATGTGTGCATATAAATATGTGTATGTGTGTGTTGTGTTTGAAAATATGTGCAGTGTATGTAGTGTGTGAAATGTGTGATGTGTAGTGTGTGAATTGTGTGAAATGTGTGTAGTGTGTATAATGTGTGTAGTCTGTGTAGTGTTTGTGAAATGTGTGTAATATGTGTAGTGTCTGAAATGTGTGAAATGTTTGTAGTGTGTGTAATGTGTGTAGTATGTGTAATGTGTGCAAAATTTGTTTAATGTGTGTGAAATGTGTGTAATGAGTGGGTGAAATTTTTTTAATGTGGGTAGTGTGTGTAGTGTGCATGTAATGTGTGTAATATGTGCAATGTGTAGTGTGTGCAGTCTGTGTAATGTGTGTAGTGTGTGAAATATGTGTAATATGTATAGTGTGTGAAATGTGTAGTTTGTGTAATGTGTGTAGTGTGTGTAGTGTGTGTAATGTGTGTAGTGAGTGTAATGTGAGTAGTGAGTGTAATGTGTGTAGTGTATGTAATGTGTGTGAAATGAGAAGTTTATGTAATGTATGTAGTGTGAAGTGCAATGTGTGTAGTGTGTGTGAAGTGTCTATAGTGTATAAAGTGTGTATAGTGTGTTTAATATGTGTAGTTTGTGTGAAATGTGTGTAGTGTGTGTAATATGTGTTCAGTGTGTGTAATGTGTGAAATGTGTGGTGTGTGAAAAAAATTTAGTGCGTGTAATTCGTGAAATGTGTGAGGTGCATAATGTGTGTAGTGTATGTAGTGTGTGCAATGTATATGAAATACGTAAAGTGTGTGTAGTGTGTTAAATGTGTGAAATGTGTCTAGTGTGTGTAATGTATGTAGTACGTTAAATGTGTAGTGTGCAGTGTGTGTGAAATGTGTGTAGTGTGTGAAATACGTGAAATGTGTCTAGTGTGTGTAATGTGTGTAGTATGTGTAATGTATGTAATGTGTGTAGTATGTGTAATGTGTGTGAAATGTGTAGAGTGTGTAGTGTGTGAAGTGTGTAATGTGTGTAGTGTGTGTAGTGTGTGTGACATGTGTGTAACGTGTGTAGTGTGTGAAACCTCTGAAATGTGTGTTGTGTGTGTAGTGAGTGTAATGTGTGAAATATGCGTAGTGTGTGTAATGTGTGGGAAATGTGTGAAGTGTGTGTAATGTGTGTAGTGTGAAGTGCAATGTATGCAGTGTGTGTAGTGTGTGTAGTGTGTGTAATTTGTGAAATGTGTGTAGTTTTTATGAAATATGTGTAATGTGTGTTGTATGTGAAATATGTGAAATGTGTGTAATGTGTGCCGTGTGTGTAATGTGTGTAGTATGTGAAAAGTGTGTAGTGTGTGTAATATGTGTGAAATGTCTGTAGTGTGTGTAGTGTGCATGAAATATGTGTGAAATGTGTGAAGTGTGTGTAATATGTGAAATGTGTGTAATATGTGAAATGTGTGTAGTGTGTGTAATGCGTGTTAAATGTATGAAATGTGTAAAGTGTGTGTAGTGGGTGTAATGTGTGCAGCGTGTGTAGTGGTTGTGAAATGTGTGCAGTGTGTGTAATATGTGTGAAATGGGTATAGTGTGTGTGAAATTATGTAATGTGTGTAGTGTGTGAAATGTGTGAAATGTGTCTAGTTTGTGTAATGTGTCAGTGTGTGTAATGTGTGTAATGTATATGGAATGTGTGTGCGGTGTGTCTAGTGTGTGTATTGTGTGTGAAATGTATTTGTGAAGTATGTGTAGTGTGTGTGAAATATGTGTAGTATATGTGTAATGTGTGCAGTGTGTGAAATGTGTGAAATGTGTGTGATGTGTGCAGTGTGTGTAATGTGTGTAGTAAGTGAAAAGTGTGTAGTGTGTGAAATGTGTTAAGTGCAATGTGTGTAGTGTGTGTAGTGTACGTGAAATGTATGTGAAATGTGTGAAGAGTGTAATATAAGAAATATGTGTAGTGTGTGTAATGCGTGTTAAATGTGTGTAGTGTGTGAAATGTGTTAAGTGCAATGTGAGTAGTGTGTGTAGTGTACGTGAAATGTATGTGAAATGTGTGAAGAGTGTGTAATATAAGAACTGTGTGTAGTGTGTGTAATGCGTGTTAAATGTGTGAAATGTGTAAAGTGTGTGTAGTGGGTGTAATGTGCGTAGCTTGTGTAGTGGGTGTGAAATGTGTGCAGTGTGTGTAATGTGTGTAGTGTGTGTGAAATTATGTAATGTGTGTAGTGTGTGAAATGTGTCTAGTTTGTGTAATGTGTCAGTGTGTGTAATGTGTGTAATGTATATAAAATGTGTGCAGTGTGTGTAGTGTGTGTGAAATGTGCGTGTGAAGTGTGTGTAGTATGTGTAATGTGTGTAAATAATGTGTGTATGTGTGTGTGAAAATGTGTAGTGTGTGTAGTGTGTGAAATGTGTGGTGTGTTTTGTGTGAAATGTGTGTAGTGTATATAATGTGTGTAGTCTGTGAAGTGGTTGTGAAATGTGTGTAATGTGTGTATTGTGTAAAATATGTGAAATGTTTTATTGTGTGTAATGTGTGATGTATGTGTAATGTGTGTGAAATATGTGTAATGAGTGGGTGAAATTTGTGTAATATGGGTAGTGTGTGTGTAATGTGTGTAGTGTGTGAAATGTGTGTAATGTGTGTAGTGTGTGAAATATGTATAGTGTGTGTAATTTGTGCAGTCTGTAGTGTGTGAAGTGTGTGTATTGTGTGCAGTGTGTGAAATGTTTGTAATATGTAAATTGTGTGAAATGTGTAGTGTGTACTGTGTGTAATGTGTATAGTGTGTGTAGTGAGTGTAATATATGTAGTGATTGTGATGTATAAAATGTGTGTAGTGTGTGAAATATGTGTAGTGTATGTAATGTGTGTGAAATGTGAAGTTTGTGTAATGTGTGTAGTGTGAAGTGCAATGTGTGGGTGTGTGTGTAGTGTGTGTAGTTAGTGAAATGTGTATAGTGTGTGTAATTTGTGTAGCGTGTGTATTGTGTGTGAAATGTGTGTAGTGTGTGAAATTGGTGGTATGTGTAATATGTGTGCAGTGTGTGTAATGTGTGAAATGTGTAGTGTGTAAAAAGTGTATTGTGCGTGTAATGTGTGAAATGTGTGAGGTATGCGTAATGTGTGTAGTGTATGTAGTGTGTGTAATGTGTGTGAAATGTGTGAAATGCGTAGTGTGTGTAGTATGTGTGAAATGAGTGAAATGTGGGTAATGTGTGCAGTATGTGTAATGTGTGTAGTATTTGAAATGTGTGTAGTGTGAAATGCGTAGTGTGTGAAATGTCTAGTGTGTGTAATGTGTGCAGTGTGTGTAATGTGTGCAGTGTGTGTAATGTGTGTAGTGTGTGTGTAATGTGTGCAGTGTGTGAAATGTGTATAGTATGTGACATAAATGTAGTAGGTGTAGTGTGTGTGAAATATGTGTAGTGTGTGAAATAGGTGTAGTGTGTGTAATATGTGCGTAGTGCGCGTAATGTGTGAAAAGTGTGTAGTGCGTGTAATGCATGAAATGTGTGAGGTGTGTGTAATGTGTGTAGTGTATGTAGTGTGTAATTTGTGTGTGAAATGTGTGCAATGTGTAAAGTGTGTAGTGTGTGTAATGTGTGTAGTATGTGAAATGTGTAGTGTGTATTGTGTGTGAAATGTGTATAGTGTGTGAAGTGTGTGAAATGTGTGTAGTGTGTGAAATGTGTGTAGTGTGTGTAATGTGTGGTTTGTAGTGTGTGAAATGTGTGTAGTGTGTGAAATTTGTGAAATGTGTCTAGTGTGTAGTGTGTAGTGTGTAATTTGTGTGAAATATGTGCAGTGTGTGTGTGTGTGAAATGTGTGTATTGTGTGTAGTGTGTGAAGTGTGTAGTGTGTGAAGTGTGTGTGTAGTGTGTGAAGTGTGTAGTGTGTGAGGTGTGTAGTTTGTGTAATGTGTGTAGTGTGTGAAATGTGTGTAATGTGTGTGTAATGTGTAGTGAGTGTAATGTGTGAAATGTGTGTAGGGTGTGTAATGTGTGTGAAATGTGTAAAGTGTGTAATGTGTGTAGTGTGCAATGTGTGTAGTGTGTGTAGTTTGTGTGAAATGTGTGTAATGTGTGTAATCTGTGTAGTGTGTGAAACGTGTGTAATGTGTGCAGTGTGTATAAAGTGTATAGTATGTGAAAAGTGTGTAGTGTGTGGAATGTGTGTGAAATGTGTGAAGTGCAATGTGTGTAGTGTGTGTAGTTTGCGTGAAATGTGTGTAGTATGTGTAATGTGTGTGAAATGTGTGAAGTGTATATTATGTGAAATGTGTTTAGTGTGTGTAATGCATGGTAAATGTGTGAAGTGTGTAAAGTGTGTGTAGTGTGTGTAGTGGATGTGAAATGTGTGTGATGTGTGTAATGTGTGAAATTATGTAATGTGTGTAGTGTGTGAAATGTGTATTGTGTATGTAACGTGTGTGAAATGTGAAGTTTGTGTAATTTGTGGAGTGTGTGAAGTGTGTGTAATGTGTGAAATGTGTATAGTGTGTGTAATATATGTAGTGTGTAGTGTGTGAAATTGGTGTAGTGTGTTTAATATGTGTGGAGTGTGTAATGCGTGAAAAGTGTGTAGTGTGTGTATTGTGTGAAATATGTGAAGTGTATGTAATGTGTGTAGTGTTTGTAGTGTGTGTAATGTGTGAACTGTGTGAAATGTGTGTAATGTGCAGTGTGTGTAATGTGTGTAGTATGTGAAATGTGTAGTGTTTTGTGTATGAAATGTGTGCAGTGTGTGTAATGTATGTGAAGTGTATGAAGTGTGTGTAGTGCGGGTACGTGTGTGTAGTGTGAATGTGTGGTGTGTCTGAAGTGTGTGTAGTGTGTAAGAAATATATGTAGTATATGTAATGTGGGTACTATGTGTACTGTGTGTACTGTGTGATGTGTGTGATCAAAATGTACAACCCAAACAAAAAAAGAATCAGCCATTACAACATAGCAACCCAACAAAGGTTACAAAACTTGTTCAAACAAAGACCATAATAATACACAGCAGCAACATTATCATCATCAATCCAAACAAATGAAAAAATAATAGCAACAGTAGTCACTCTTGTCTTGTTCAGCACAACTCAAACCATAATGAATTCTTCTTTTGCCCCAGCAAAATAATAGTCATCCCATATCAGAGTCATCACTCATACAATAAAAACAAATGGAATCATGGACACCAATTCGAATCCAGGGAGAAAATAAAGTGGAGAAATAGGTAACCATCACCGCGATTCATGAGAAAAGACTCAAAACTTTGCAATCCTCGAAACAAAGCACAAATCAGCAACTCAACTTATCAGTACTTTAAGTCTCCGGAGCGGGCGCAGCTGTCCTCAGCAGAGGCTGCAGAGCCTTGACAACGATGCTCATATTTGGACGGAACTCAGCTTCATACTGCACGCACAATGCTGCTACAGCTGCCAGCTGGATTAACAAAATATCAAAGATATCAACTTATTTCATTCTTTATACATATGTACGTGTGTGTGTGGAATTGTTCCCCTGCAACTGCAATCTTATGTGAGCAGCCTATGGGCACCTGTTGTATCAGTAGCAATGTAGCATCTATATTATCTACATATATATATATATATGAGAGAGAGAGAGAGAGAGAGAGAGAGAGACCTTGGCAACCCCTTTTGGCGGGTAGTCCTTGAGTTTTGGATCTACGCATTGTTTGACTTTGTCCTCGCTCAATCTTGGAGTAGCCTAAAAGTAGAAGATAAAGGGTACTTGCATGATTTATGGGATGATGCAAGAAGAATCAGAACTTATGGAATAGAAAATAAAAAGGCTCACCCAAGTAACAAGACTCTGCTGTCCACGAGGCATTGTATGATCGACCGGCTTCCTTCCTGTCAGAAGCTCAAGCAGAACAACCCCAAAGCTATAAACATCACTCTTCTGTGTCAATTGTCCCGTCATTGCATACCTGCAGAATATTCACAAATATGATACACTTTAAGTGAAGACTTCTCACAGAAGTACAGTCGAATAAGCATCAACAGAATTACAAATCAACTTTGATTTATTTATTACAAGAAGCTTACTAGTCTGAGTTTATTGAAATTCCCTGGAAGAGAACTAAGAATTAATAGAAGTGTTTACATGTATAGCACCAACATCTAGTTAGAATTGTAGGGTGGTATATTAGGTCACGTTGTGGAAGTTTTGAGGGTATTAGCAAGAGAACACATTAAAATGTGAATGTTTTTGGTTGACTTTAGAGAGAAGAAAGTGTGGGGAAGAAAATTTTCGGCTATTGAAATGTCAAGTAAACATGTTTAGTTCTTAACAACAGCAACTTTATCAGGAGTGAACATAAAAGCTCTATCCGCAGGCAAAACCGCCCCACAACCAACTTATGTTCATCCCTTTGTCCAAAATAAAGGTCCAGTTTCCTGAAATGATTAATGTTCCTTTTCTTTTTCTTTCACAAAACTAATATCTCAATTAAAAAAAAAAAAAGGATGCCACCCTAATAAGCAGTAATCGATAGCCGTTACTTTTATGTTAATAAGGCACAAAAATGCACAACTCACTGCTTCCAACTTTTGTCTAAGAATGTTATAAGTCAAACTAGACCCATGTTTTTGCTTAACCATTTTTTTTTTTTAAGAAACGAGATTTTATTGATAATCAGAAAGAAGATTACAATGGGAAGAGGTTTCCCATCTGCAATTTACATGCTTTTGCTGAACCATATTATGTAGCCATATTTCCTAAACAGATAAAACAAGTTCACTGGATGTGGAATAACTAACATTCCCAGCCATTGACCTCATTTATTTCATTATTCATTTAAGCAGAAATGCTTTTTTTATTATGAATTCACTTGAAGGTAGCATGCATATCCTAATGCAGTATTATTCAATAGCCTATGCTCGATTAGACATTAATATTAGAAATCATTAGCAACTACATATCCTAATGCAGTATCATTCCATTGTGATACAACCAAAGATGATGATTTCTACAATAAAGATTCATTTTGCATGTCTAGGCAGTGCAATATACGTTTTGCAATATATTGACAAAAACATGAACAAAAATCACACCATCTACCAAGAACCATCATTCTATCACATAAAGCAGGTGAGGAAGTTAAAGTCAAGGGACATACTCTGGAGCATGATAACCAAAGGTTCCCAGAACTCGAGTGGAATGAAGTCGAGCGGCCATGTCGGGAGCTTGATTTGAAAGGTTAAAATCTGCAATCTTCGCCTTGTAGTCTTCAAAAAGAAGTACATTGCTGGATCTGATATCTCTGTGAATTATTGAAGGCTGAACCTTCTCATGCAAATACTCCAATCCCCTGGCAGCATCAACAGCAATTCTCACCCGTTGCATCCAGTCAAGCGTAGGACCAGGTTGTGCTCCCTGCACTCCTTTCCGTCCTGTATTAAAATATGAGTTACTTCCTAGAATAAGTCATAAAAGCTATTACAAGCAAGATATTGTACTTACCATGCAGAACATCGTGTAAAGATCCCATTGTAGCAAATTCATAAGCTAAGACACGGAGATTGCCATCTACACAGTAACCAAGCAATTCAACGAGATTTTCATGATTTAATCTTGACACCATGGAAACCTATGCACAAATCAGGCATGTTCTGATCAGTCAATACTCAATATTCATCATGGAGAAAAAGGTTGCGTACTTTGGAAGCTAAGAAGATATGGATCTAACTCACAAATGTCTTATACCTGAGTTAAGAACTCAACATTTGAATCGGGCTCAGATGACACATCAAGCTTCTTGACAGCAACCTCTTTTCCATCATTCAATTGTGCAAAGTACACTCTCCCATAAGATCCTTCACCAATAAGGGACTTCGATCCAAAGTTGTCAGTTTTCTCTTTTAGTTCTTCAAGAGACAGAGAAGGCACCTCAATAAGAGGCACTGCCTTCTGAACATCAGGTTTCACTGGAGCAGTCGCCTTAGAGTTTCTTTGATGCCCTGATTTTGTGCGACAAGGAAGAAATGAGATACTAAATAAATAATCAAGATATATCACCGAAGGCACAAAATAGATGCCAAAATGTCCTATTCTCACTTATGAAAATAATTAAATAAATAACATATAACAGTGTAAGTAAACGCAACAATAGAAATAAAATGCATAGAACCAGATAAGCATAAAGCACATTAACACAATTAAAAGAAGTAAAGAAAACAAGAATTTAACATAAACGCAGTGTAGAATAGAAAATGGGAAACTTCTACGATACTTAGTTTTCTTTTATCTATCTTATAAAAGACAAAGAAAAGAATAGCTTGTACCTAATATCCAATTAAGTTCCTCCATTTTGGTATAGAACACACTTCTTACACAATATGT
>JAUEKW010000013.1:1340364-1357683 GCA_032274785.1 Ajuga reptans
ACCGTATATTGTTTCCCTTGGCCTATTACAATGCAGAAATGAATCAAGGGTAATTACAAATAAAAAACTTCTCAAAAGAATACTCGGACTTCACTCTTCCTTCCATCAGTTCATTTTTTTGGTACCAATAAACAACACAGTACAAGTCACTCATCCACAAAATCCTCACAAGAATTATCTAAAATCCTCACAAAAAATCATTATTTACGGGACAAAATCATAAAAAATACCGTAATCTGGTGGTGGGTCGTCACTTTTCGTCGGGTCTCTCACCTTCATCTGCAGTTTGCACCTTCGATCAAAATGGTTGCAGCGGGTAAAGGGTTAGGGTTCGAAAAATTGGCTGCGGGTTTGAAAGTGAGATTAGGGTTTAATCTTCTATTATGCATTTTAAAATTATTTTTATCCACGTCGCATTTGTAAATTATTTTCCTATTTTAAAAATGAAGCCACATCAGTAAATGGACAGCCACGTAGCTTTGACCGGTTCCGTAACCGGATCCAACCGAGAGGACTATTTGTCAAACTTTTTACCGGTTAAAGGACTATTTGAATTAGTGGTGTAAATAAAGGATATTTTGTCAAGAGTTAAAAATATAAAAGACCTTTTGAACAATTTTTACAAGTATTTATTTTTTTCAAACAGAAACCCAACGTTGTACTTTAGATTATTAAATAATCAACAAGAATATTTATATTTATAACCTTCGGCGTCCACCCAATCCAATCAATCGACGCCCCTAATTCCTACCACCACAAGAACTTCCTCAAATTGAAATCAAAACCCTAACAAACTTTCCCTCCCTTTCTCTCAAATCCAATTCCCCCAATTTCGCCCTCCAATTCAAAAGGAATACCAATAATCTTCAATGTCGGAAACGCCGCACAGGACACCGAATCAGAACCCGCTAATTTCTCCGACGAGCTCACGGTCCGTCACCGAGACGATTAATGGGTCACACCGGTTCGTGATCCAGGGGTACTCCCTCGCCAAAGGAATGGGCGTAGGGAAACATATAGCCAGCGATGATTTCAACGTTGGAGGCTATAAATGGGCGATTTACTTCTACCCTGACGGTAAAAATCCCGAGGATAATTCGACTTATGTTTCGGTTTTTATCGCGTTGGCCAGCGAGGGTACAGACGTCCGGGCTTTGTTCGAGTTGACGCTTCTTGACCAGAGCGGGAAAGGGAAGCATAAAGTGCATAGCCATTTCGATAGGTCGCTTGAGAGTGGGCCTTATACACTTCGATACCGTGGCAGTATGTGGTAAACCCACTTCTATTCTTATCTTTGTTTTCATTTTCTTAAATATGGGCACGGTTCTTTGTTTCATAATCTCTGTCTTGCTTTGCCTATGCCTATGCCTATGCCTATGGCTATGTTTCAGTTAAATTCTTTTAGATTTAAGGATTTAGTTTTTAAGTGTCCTTGGTGTTGGTAGCATGTTTGATTAGAGGTTCTAGGTTTTGCAGTGACCCGCTAATAAGAGCAAGTCGCTGTTGTGCTCTTAACTGAAGGTCAAACGAGTTTCCGTTGAATCATACTTATTGAAGGCGCGAGACGCATGGGAGCGCACCGCCTGTTTCAGCACTTGAGGCGTGAGGCGCATAGAAGTGCACCGCCTGTTTCAGCACTTGAGGCGCGCGCCTGAACATGAGAAGAAAACGTCAAAAAATGGAAAAGTAACTAAAAAGAGAGAAACCATTCATTATAGGTTATAGTCATCATAATAAGTAATAACACATAAAATGAGCCAAAGATTGAAGCATGCAAAAATGCACAAAAAAGTCAAAGATCCGGTTGGTGCAGACGGCTAGTGGTCTGGGTGCAGCGGGAAGAGTAGAGCCCAGCCTAGTCTTTCCCTCATTTTCCTGACGCGTTTCTCAAACCTTAGTTTTTCCAAAGCTGTCTGATTAGAAGATATATGACCATTTGTCAGGAATTAAGTGAAAATGCTTACTTTTCTTAGAAAACAATAACACTAGAACCACCTTTAATAACTGAGCTGAAAGATCGGACAAGAGACCTGGCACAGGTGTGCCCGAGGCGCATAAGAGGAGGCACAAGAGGTTCACTAAGGCGTCCGCCTTTGTAATTGCACCTGCCTCTTCCATGTGAAGGCGCAAAACCTCTCAAATCATGGAGGCACACCTCTAATAACTATGCTTTGCATTGGTTAAACGATATTCACTTGTATAATATACAGTTGATTGTGGTTCATACGTATAAAGATAAAGTTGTTGTCGACACACATGCTAATTGAAGTAATTTAACTAAAATATGTTCATGACTGCATAAAGTATGCTATGGTTAGTAATTTTCTAATTTAGAAGTTGATTTTCTGCACCTTGTCTCAATGGGTATAGGAATGTGATGTAGACCTTATGGTGTAATTTTGTATGGAGTTACTATACTTTTGATTTTTCAACATCTTGATGGAGTTTTGGTTTATCTAAATTTATGGTATCGTCTCATCATATTTGTTTGTTTGTTTTGTAGTTTTTTATTTTTTTTATTTTAATATTTCAAGTGGAATATGGTTTACCTTTAGCAGAGCTGAGTCTCTGCCTCGTGCCTAATGCCTGTAATATTATCCAGTTAGGTGGTGAATCTTTAGAGTAGGTGGTTTATTTTTGTGATGAAGATTATGCCTCAGTATTTTACTAACTTTGGGGGTTACGAATGAATGAACAAGTAACATTTTCTGGTGAATACTGATGCATATGTTTGACGATGTTGGTATTCAGCAATTACACAGTGAGATATAATAGATTTTATATTCAAGAATAGTACTGTTCGTGTTAGGATGATAAAAAAGGTTTGTTATTTTGCACTTCCATGTAAAGTAGTTGGATGCAGGTGTCTATGCTATCAAACCTTACATGTTTTTTGGCATTACATGCTGCAACCAGTTTACTCATGCAAAGACCTATCAGTGGTCCTTTCTAGTTATCCTCTTGTATTGACAGGTCATTGGTATATGAACAGTAAGAGGGGGTCGAAAGAAACATTAAGAACAAAATATGGGTAATTCTACAAGAAAATTGTAACTATGATAATATAGAAGTGGACAGAAGAACATAAATTGAGAAGATATATCTTCACAATTTACTTGGGAACTCTTGCTTCTTCATTTTTTTATTAAAAACAAAATTGAATCCATCGTATCCTTCCAACCTTTTGTGAAGTTAATGTATTAGCTCTCATATTTGTACCTTAGATCGGTCTTGTTATATTTTGTTCTGTATGACAATTCTAGACATAATTAAGGATCCAGCCTACGATGTTCTTGTAGCTCTGGTTGTACACGTGCTCAGAGTTTATATAAATAATAATTAGTAACCAATTCTAAATCCGGTGGAAATGATATCGTCTTGAGTGCAGCTATTTGTGCATCTAACTTTTTCAAGTACTTGTAAAGTAGATGAAATGGAAACGCCAAGGAACTACAACAAGCATGGTGTGATTTTTTGGGATAAGAAATTCTTGTAAGGTATGGTTAAACCTTTGGGGCTCGTTTAATTTGGTGATTGAGTTGAATAAGGATAAGCTATACAACCCAATGACCCTTCTACTTTGACGGATAAAAAAGTAATCATAATTCCTCTAGTATGTTAGGCATTCCTTCCCACACTAAAATGGCTCATAAGAAGTCCCTCCTACCCACCTCTGATAATTTATCCCCAACTGGCACAAAAGATAAAAATACCAATTTGTTTTTACTAGCTGACAATTCATTGCTCTTTCCTCTTGCCTCGAGTGTTTTAGGTGATTGACTAATACCAATTTGTTTTTACTTGTTTAACAGAGTACGCATACACAAATGCAATAATTACAAGTGCAATAAAGATCCTGTTGGCTTTTGAATTGAATATATTGAATACATAACATAATATGAAATACAAACCCCATATTGTATATTCATGGGCTGCTTCTGGGGGAGAGCATACCCTTTTTCTTCTTTTCTTTTTATTTTATTTTAAAGAAGGGTGGTCTGCTGTCTTATTTATATTATGATTTTATGTTATCCTGCAGGGGAAAAAATGGACAGAATTGAACACTTGATAAGGACTATTTGTGTCCTGTAATCTACCACATTCACTCCATGTAAATGTAGGATAAGATAACAAAACTCTATCCCCCTCTTGACCCTAGTTCCCACCTCTCGAAACAAAAGAGCCTTTGTAAGATAATACATCAGTAGCAGTTAATGAGCACAAGTAAAGTGGGAAGATAAAATAAATAAATATGTTAAGCAGTTTATGAGTGAATTTATTTTCTGTAAATACAAGTAGCTTTTATGTTGTAATCACTAATAACTTGTCATGTGGTTGGACTTTACTCAGACATTATGGAAAATAAACTTAATGCACACAAGTAGATGTAGAAGAGATCTTATGGAAAATTATTGTAGCAGTGATACTGTGGTCCATTTGGTTAGAAAGAAATGAGCGAAGTTTTGACGAAAGAGAGGAGACACTAGAGGAAGTTTGAGGGAGGATCAAATATAGAGTAGCCCTTTGGTCGTCAATTATAGTCTGTTTAAAGCCTTTTCTGTGTCAGATTTAGTTAGGGATTGGAGTTATGCCTTGTAGTTTAGAACTGTATTTACTGATTTACCTACAAATGAGGGATCTCTCATCCCTCACATTTTAATTGAGTCTTATTTCTTAAGTAACTATTATAATGTAAATCATGACTCTGGTAATGTAAAACATGTCCTTTTTAAATAGTTTAAGAAAGTGCACGTTGCCACTGCTCTTCCAAAATATATATTTAATTTATGTTTCATTTTTTGGAAAAAAATACAGGGGGTACAAGCGCTTTTTCAGGAGAGCAATGCTTGAAAGTTCAGACTATCTTAAAGATGATTGCTTGAAGATCAACTGTACTGTTGGGGTTGTGGTCTCTGCTGTTGACTGTTCGAGTTTACATTCAATTCAGGTTCCAGCTTCTGATATTGGATTGGATTTTGGTATGCTTCTGGAAAATATGGAAGCTTCTGATGTTATTTTTGATGTGTGCGGGGAGAAATTCCATGCTCACAAGTTGGTATTGGCTGCCCGTTCCACAATATTTCGATCTGAATTTTTTGAAGCACTGGACAGCGATGAGCAAGAAATTGTGGTATCAGACATGGAACCTAAAGTTTTCAAGGTTAGTAAACTCCATGGTTCATTGGTTCCTGGTCGCTTTTCTGTTTTTTTTTTGGTGTTGGGGGGGGTGTATAAGAAGCTTGATCACTTAAAGTTGCTACATCTTCTTGGTTAACATTCAGAGCGCTGGATTGGTGTTTTACACTGACAAAACGAAATGAATTATTTTCACTTTTCCGTGTTTGGTATAGCATACTGAAGTTACTTTCATCCGTCAGGCAATGCTGCACTTTGTATATAGAGATGCATTAGATGAAGATGAGCTGATAGCATCTACCTCTTGTTCATCTGCTTCTGTAACCGACACATTAACTGCAAAGTTGCTGGCTGCAGCTGATCGTTATGATTTAGGAAGGCTAAGACAAATGTGTGAATCTCGTCTCTGCAAGGACATATCTGTAAATTCGGTTGCACATACACTTGCTTTAGCAGATCGTTTTCATGCTTCAGAATTGAAAGCTATTTGCCTTAAATTTGCGGCTGAGAACCTGGCAGGTACGTGACTTGTCACCTTCGCTTCCATATTCATTAAACCTAGCTTGTCTGTGTTTGAAGACAAAAAGATTCTTTATGAATTTGGTTGTGCATACAACTAAACAACTTATCTGCAATATATCATGGCATTTAAGGTGGTATATCAGTATATGTATATATTATATATAGTTTACTCTCTTTAAAAGGTTTAGATATAGATAGCAGATTGATTTCCTTCATCATTGCAGCCTCCAGGCCTTTAACCTTTTTAGGTGATTAAACTTCTCTAGTCTCATGCAATGATGGGAAATCAGTGACATTTTCGCCAGAGCTCTCTTGATGCAATCTTACTGTGTATTATTGGGAAATGTTGGCCATTTCAAACTTTGAAATATTCTACCTCGTGTTCTTTTGAAGCTGGGGACATCTCTACAGCATGAAACTGCTTCCCTTGTTGGATATAAATTTGGGGGAAAAAATATCCATCCGGTTTTCGATAACAAAGAGCAGGGTCTTAGCATTTTTTTTTGCGATAATCTTAGGAGACGTGTCTTTTCTGCCCCTTGTGTATTCTCTGTGAAATCGTCCTTTTAAATGATTCTGTTGCAGCTGTGATGCGCTCTGATGGCTTTGAATATCTGAAAGAAAATTGCCCAACTCTGCAGTCTGAGATTTTGAAGTCTGTGGCTGGCTGCGACGAGGATTGTGGCAGTGGTGGTGGCAAGTCGCGCAGCGTTTGGGCTCAGCTCTCCGATGATACCAGCAGCCGCAGAGTCAAGCAAAGGGCTTGATGCTTGAATACAAATACTGATTCTTGTTTTTTGTATTGCAATACCATGTAGTGAATATCTGCAACATCTTTGTGCTTCCATCTAGAACCAGATATTGCTTTTGTTTATTAATTTGTTACATTATTACATAAACAGTCTTAGCTCGATTATATAAATAAAATGCATATTATTTACAAACAATAGTGTAAAAGGCAGGAGGCTCTAGTCGAGTGGTAGACGAGGTCTAGGCAAAGTCGGAAATAACAGAAAGGCAGCCAAGGGCAGACCAAAGTGTTGCAACAATGAAAACAATGCTATTTCTCTAGTCAAATAATAATCGTCACTGACATTACAACATCAGTAAATGTAAAGAGAGTACATATATATTTTTTAGCTGAGGATTTTAGTCCACAGCACAAATAACCATAACCATTGAACATAAAAATGCGTCTAGAAAGTGATTAGGTAGTAAACATAGCATTCCAGTCGTGCACGTCGCCATTGTTCTTGATGCGGTCTTTCAACAAATCGGGCCTGCTGAACATCTGGTTTGTCATCTCAACCGTACCTTGGTATTGCATTGGATTCCAGATGGTTGCTTCTTGTTTAACTCCAAATCCTTCAACCATAACAAAGGCATTAAATAGCATAATAATCCATCAAAATGAGGACCCAAAAGAAAAAAAAAGTCAAGTGTTCAAACCTTGTAACGACGCTACAGTTTCAGGTTCGTCGAATGAATCCCCACTGAACGAAGACGAATGACCCAACGGGGAGGTTAGTTCCCCATACGGGTCCCATGCTGTTTCACGGATAACTTGAGATGAATTATCGTCCATTACATGGTGAGAGCTGTTCCTCGGATTTCCCATAGTTTGTGATTCATGCAGGACGTCATCTAAAAGGCCACTGCTTTGGCGTGAAAGGTGACACGATAGAGTGTGTTCAGTTAGGGGAGGCAATGGGGAAGATGGTGAACCCCAATTATCCACTTGAGTTTGGTTTGAAGGGAGCTCCATCTTCATTGCCCAAACGGGCTCCGAAGAAGAAGGGTTGCCATTTAAAACGGCGTTTTGGTATTGATTTCCATCTATTACACTCGAGGATGATGCTTCATTACAAGTCAAATTATGATCATACGTAGGAGAGTACATAAAAGATTGACCGTAACTTATGTTGTGGTATTGCCTCAAATCGGGGTTGAAAGTGTCCGACCCTTGGAGGCGTTTGGATGGATGCAAGATTGAGTGTAAAGGGTAGGAAGAATGGAGACCTTGCCCTGACAAGCTACTTGCAGGAACTTCAAGAAACGGTGGCGAATACACCGGATGATTCAGTTCCATGGTTTTGAACTCTACAGATGGAAACTCAATGTTGTTAACGGGAACAAAATCAGTGTAGCGTACGTCCCCAGAAGAGAAAGAACAGGTATCATCTTTTTGTTGGTTCTCCTTTAATGCTTGCAAACAGATCTCGGGAGGATAGACTGGTAAGCCGGCACGTTCTTGTCTTTTGATTCTAGTGTTCCAGTAATTCTTTATCTCATTATCTGTGCGACCGGGCAACTAAATATAAAAAAAGACGGAGACTGAGACATTTTTACGCACGTTATATGGGGGAGTCCTCAATTCTACACTGCACGTGCACCGGGTGCTTTTTCACCACAAATGCTTACACTCACACAGAGTTAATGTGCACTGGGTGTAGGATTGAGGACTCATGTTATACGGATCATAAATAAAAACTAGAAACAGAAGTCAAATATGTACATCAAAGATGAATGTAACTGAGGAACCTAGGCTTAAACTACAAGCAAGCAAAAATAAACTTTTTTTGACAGTATCATTTCAAATTGGCCTTATGTGTAGGATTTGTTACCACACAGATTATACTATCTCCTATGATGATGATGTGCATCCATTACAAACTCAGACCATGCTTCAGACATTTTTGGACGCTGAATTTAAGAAGACGAAGTGAGAGAGATGCACACCTCAGAAGCCATTCGAGCCCATTTATTTCCGTACTTATAATGAAGGTTAATGATAAGATTCTCCTCCTCTGGGCTAAATGCCCCCTTTTTAAGATCCGGTCGAAGGTGATTGGCCCACCTCAACCGGCAACTCTTTCCACAGCGGGCCAGGCCCGTGTGTTTCTGAACAGCGTTCCAGTTACCCTCACCATGTCTGGTGACGTAATCAGCTAAAATTGCATCTTCAGCAGCAGTCCAAGGACCCTTCTTCAGACTACTGTTTCCCCCAACATTCCGTCTGCTATCAGCATCATCTGAATCGGGTGAGCCTTTGGCATACTTAGTTATCAGCTTCTCATTGCTTTCGCTTGTCAAACTCATCTTCCAATCTGTTATCAAGCAATACACATATAGTACACAAGATACGAAAGAGAAATAAAAGGCATAACTGAACCAACACAGAAGAAGTCATTGCATAACACATATGGAACAAAAACCAGAAGTTGGAGAAAGTACAAACAACTAAAGAGAAAGAATTAGAATCAAGGGTCGACAAGGTAAATGTGATAGAACATGACGATTATGAAATCTATAAGGTTGTGTTTGAATAAAGGGAATTGAAATTCAAACATTTGAAGTGAATGCAGTTTAACTGGAGTGGATTGCATATCCACCACAGATCCCTCAATCCAAACGAAACCCAACAGATTTCTGAGAGCTCAGAAAACCCTTCCGACCACTTTTTTTGTCACGTCATCAAACTGAATTAGAGAAACAAACTAGAGTTCCAACTAACTAGAGTTCCAACTAACATATCAAACACTAGTGGAATCTCCATCATCGGATTTTTATTTTCTTCTTATTTTTTCTTCTAAGAGAACCAAACATTTTTACAGAATTTACCCATTTATATGAACAAATGCGAACAAACGCGAAGTTTAGATCTGGCCAGAATTAGCACAATAATTCGATAAAAGTGTTAATCCGTTCATAATATGCAGGCAATAATTAAATAAAAGCTTAATTTACATTCATGACAACAGTATTAATTCAGCAATCAATCTACAAAAACCTGTGCCATTGAAAAAAGCATTCAGAAAAGCATTAATTCAGGAATCTACAAAAACTTGTGCTGATTTAAAAGCATTTAATGAAGCAATAACATACTTAAAATATTTCTTTTCCTAACTTATATTTAGGACTAAACAATGTCGAGTGATATTGACTACCTTGAGAAAAAGCAAATGCATCGCCCGTTGTAATCGAATTATCAAATAACACAATCTGTACCCAAATTATACAGCACCAGAAGATCCGAACAATGTCAATTTGAAAACCTAAAAAAATATTATTTTCAAGAACGAATAATGTATGTAAACGAAAATAAAAAGATTACAAGATATTAAGATCTGGACGATGTGAATCAGCAAAGCCAAAAACAGATTAATGTTTGAGAAAAGAAAATGAACAGAATTAAGAAATTCTGAGAAGCTTTAAAGAAAGAGAAAATCGTCAGCTGATGGAATGTGAAATTTGAACAAAAAAAAAATAAAAAAGAAAAGAAAAGAAAGAGAGAGAGGATTAGATGGCAAGAGAATAGGAAAATGGAAGAGGGATTTGAGGATTGATGAACACCTCATTTCAAAGAAGCACTCTCTCTCACATTTCTTTAGCTGCCCTTTTTGCACGTTTATAATGTGTTCAAACAACACTTCTCCTTCTCTCTCAGAGAAGAACGAGATTCAGATCCTCTAAAATATTTTACGATGAATTACGGAGAAAAAGTGACACATATTATATATAGATAAAAAGTAAAATTGTGGGATTTATGTATGCAGTGAGAGAAGAAAGGGATTCAAATCCTTTAGATTATTTTACGGCGAATTAGGAGAGAGAGTGACACATTATATAATAATAAAAAATATAATTGCTGGATCTATAAAAGATGTGTATGCAGTGAGAGTGAGATGTATTATATATGAATAAAAAATGAAATTGTTGGATCTACAAAAGATATGTTACTCTCTCTCTTTAAAATGTACCATGAAATATTTTAGATAATTCAAATCTGATAAGGGAGATATGGAAGATAAGAAAGAGAAAAATCACCTGAAAGTGTGAAAGAAAGAGGGGAATTGGTGGGAAATTCTTGGGTGCCCCTGCAGGTAGTGTCTGCACTAGATACATCAGAATATTTTATTAATATATTATATTAATAAAATATTCCGATGTATATAGTGCAGGTAGTACCGGTGGGGTAGCATATAATCACCCGGAATTGGTTTAGGCTAATAAGGAATCCATATTTTATTATATATATCATGTCAGGTGTAGTAATTAAACTTGTTACATTAAAATAAAGTTGTGAAAAGTGATAAATATATGGAAATAGTCAAGATGAACTCACTTTATAATGTTTAATTTATTAGTCTATATTTTGTATAGTTATGTTTACATTGAATGATTCCAATTTTAAATGGCAAATCAGATGACATTGTTTGAATAAATTCTTTCACATATCTTTTTGGAGTATATTCAAAGAGATTATGATGCAAAAAAAGAAAAAAAAAAGGAAAAAAGAGAGATTATGACGGATTTCAAATTAATTGATTTCTTGATCTAAAAGGATTAGAATTTTTGTTTTTCTTTTTAAGTGGTATTTTGACATCGAACTTGAAGAATTTTAAATCTTAATGCTATACGTTTTCGAAATCTCCCAACAAATGTCAATCTTTTATTTTTTTTTCCTTTTCTTTTTTATTACAAATCTTGGTAGGGTGGATCGGTGGAAATTGATATATGACTATTAATTTGATGGAGATTCTCGCCAAGTTTAAGACGGAGTAGTATTTTTCGGATAGAGCTTAATAAATCTTCTAAGAGGTGATTTCTCGTCAAGGTGGAGATTGTTGAATTGTGGCTAAAAATTATTTGTCTTGGGGATCAAGTTTTAAATTTTCCAAAATTAAGTTGTTTTCTAATAGAATTAAAACTACTTTGGTTGTTTTCTAATAGAATTAAGATTACTTAGGATTACTTGCATAACACTTGTACCTAGAACTGCATTATGTATTGATCAGCAAAACTCTTGTACCTAGAACCGCATTATGTATCTGTCTAGGGGGACAACGTGCCCTAAGTCGGGGGATTCGAGGGCAACGCCCGGACTCACACGGTGTATATGGTATTTTGACTTAGTTTTTACTTTGAGCATATTTCCTAGGACCAGTCTGTTTAGACATTTATTATATATATATGGTCCCTATGTGACATAGTCATTCTGTATCATTATTGCTACTCCAATCAATAATACGATTCCTCTATTCTATCCGTGGATGTAGCTAACACATTTGTTAGTGAACTACATAAATTCCGTGTTCTTGTTTGTCGGTTGTTTATTATCTTTCTTACATCCATTATAACAATATATTTTTAATTATTTCATAGTTTATTATGGAGTCCATGTTCTAGAATCAAAGTCCAAGCCCACGTTTTTCCTTAAGAAACAAGAAAACACTTTCCTAATCTAATTAAGAGTCCTAAAACCCTAGAAATATAAGCTATAAGTATGGAATTCATGTCATATCCCAATATAACAACCAAATAATATGATTTTCTTAAAAATTTCGTCCATATTATTCTAGAAATTTTTATTGTGCCACTTTCATCTTTCAATATCTTCTCCTCTCAATAGACACATATTTTATTTCATTTTTTGCCCTATCTACAAAACTCCAAAAATCGTGAAATTTCACTATGTTGTTGCTTTCTATGTCTATGATATTCTGTTAAATTTTCAACACTATTGAACATATATGTTATTTTATATAATATTTCGAGTACTCAGAATCTAAAATTTTCCCTATTCTCATTTTAAAAGTTCGAAATAAATATTTATAATTCTTAAAAAAATCTGATTTTTTGATATTTTGTTCATATACATGTCTTCTGTTATATTTTAAAATTTCAAAGAGATCCATCTCGTAGTTTTCTAGTTATTAAGTTTTTCCTACTGTTGTGCAAACTTTTCAGTTTCAACAATTTCGATTTTAAAATTCAAAATCCATAATTATATATATTTAAAATTTCTGGAATTTTAATATGATTCTTTTTCGTGAGTCTCTTAGCTTCAGTTAAAATCTCAGATTTTTATTCCATACCTTTTATGAGATAAAAACTATTTATTCACTACTGCGCGGTGAATAAATATGTACACGAGTTTTTTATTTCTTTCAAATTTATCCTCAAAATTTGCTAAAGTATATTTACCAAACCCTAAATTATCAAATTTTCGGAACCTCATATACTAAAGACCTAGATAGATCAATTTTATGTCTGCATCAAAAAGAGAACGAGGCTAGTGAAGACTACGGACAATAGAAATTTTTTCATCTACATACCGAGTTTCAAGGTGGGGATTTCTATTCTAGGGGCTATTTGTCCACTTTTAAGAGGGTGTTCGGCTAAACTTATTACAAGCATTTTATAAGCTCTAACATTTTATAAGTTATTTTAAGAGCTTATAAGATGTAGTTTTTCAGGAGCTTATAAGTTAATAAAGTGTTTGGATAAAAGAGCTTATAAGATTACAATCGAAAGAAGAGTATGAAATGTGTATAGTGTGTGAAAAGTGTGTAGTGTGAAGTGTGTGTTATGTGTGTAGTAGGTGAAATGTGTGTAGTACGTGTAATGTGTGTGAAATGTGAAGTATGTGAAGTATGTGTAGTATGTGTAATGTGTGAGAAATGTGTGAAGTGTGTGTAATATGAGTGAAATGTGTGAAGTGTGTGAAATATGTGTATTGTGTGTGAAGTGTGTGTAGTATGTGTAGCGTGTGTGAAATGTGTGTAGTGTATGAAATGTGCGAAATGTATATAGTGTGTGTAATATGTGTAATGTGTGTAGTGTGTGAAATGTGTGTAGTGTGTGTGAAATGTGTGAAGTGTGTGTAGTGTGTGTAATGCTTGTAGTGTCATAATGTATGCAGTGTGTGTGAAATATGTGTAATGTGTGCAGTGTGTGTGAAATATGTGTAGTGCATTTAATGTGTGTAGTGTGTGTTGCGTGTGTAATTAGTGTAGTGTGTGTAGTATGTGTGAAATATGTGTAGTGTGTGTAGTGTGAAATGTGTGTAGTGTGTGTAGTGTGTGTAATGTGGGTAGTGTGTGTAATGTGGGTAGTGTGTGTAGTGTGTGTAATGTGGGTAGTGTGTGTAGTGTGTGTAATGTGGGTAGTGTGTGTAGTACATGAAATATGTGTAGTGTGTGTAATTTGTGTAGTGTGTGTGAAATGTGTATAGTGTGTAGCGTGTGAAATGTATGAAACGTATATAGTGTGTGTAATGTGTGCAGTGTGTGTAATGTATGTGATGTGTATAGTGTGTGCATTGTGTATGAAATGTGTGTAATGTCTGTATGTGTGAAATGTGTCTAGTGTATGTAATTAGTGTAGTGTATGTAGTGTGTGAAATGTATGTAGTATGTGTAATGTGTGTAGTATATATAATGTGTGCAGTGTGTGCATTTGTGCAATGTGTGTGTAATGTGTGTAAAATGTGTGCAGTGTGTGTAGTGTGTGAAATATATGTAGTGTGTGAAGTGTATGAAATGTGTGTAGTGTATGAAATGTGTGTAGTGTGTGCATTGTGTCGAATGTGTGCAATGTGTGTAGCGTGTGTGAAGCGTGTGTACTGTGTGTAGTGTGTGAAGTGTGTGTAGTGCGTGAAGTGTGTGTAGTGTGGGTAGTGTGTCAGGCTGTGAGTGTGTGTGAAATGTGTGTAGTGTGTGTAGTGTGTGAACTGTGTGAAACATGTGTAGTGTGTATAATGTGTGTAGTGTGTGTAGTGTGTGTGAAATATGAGTAATGTATGTAGTGTGTGAAATGTATGAAGTGTGTGTAGTGTGTGAGAAATATGTAGTGTGTGAAATATGTGTAGTACGTGCAATGTGTGCAGTGTGGGTAATGTGTGTAGTGTGTACAGTGTGTGTAATGTGTGTAGTGTGTGTACTCTGTGTAGTGTGTGTACTCTGTGTACTTTATGTAGTGTGTGAAGTGTGTAGTGTGTGAAATATGTGTAGTATGTGTAATGTGTGCAGTATGTGTAATGTGTGTAGTATGTGTAATGTGTATAGTTTGTGTAGTGTGCGTATTGTGTGTAGTTATTTGTGAAGTGTGTGAAATATGTGTAATATGTGTGAAATGTGTGTAGTATATGTGTAATGTGTGTAATGTGTGTAGTGTGTGTAGGTTATGTGTAATGTGTGTGAAATGTGTGTAATGTGTGTAGTATGTGAAATGTGTGAGTGTGTGTAATGTGTGTAGTGTGTGTAATCTGTGTAGTGTGTGCATTGTGTGTAATTTGTGCAATGTGTGTATGTGTATAAAGTGGGTGTAGTGTGTGTGTAGTGTGTGTGAAGTGTGTATAGTGAGTGTAATGTGTGTAGTGTGTGCAATGTGTGTGAAATGTGTGTGGTGTGTGTAATGTGCGTAGTGTGTGTGTAGTGTGTGTGACGTGTGTGTAGTGTGTATGAAGTGTGTTGTAATGTGTGTGAAATGTGCGTAGTGTGTGTAAAATATGTGTATGTGTGTGTAGTATATCAAATATGGGTGTAACTTATAAGATCGTAAAAAAATAAGATGGAATAGAGGAACTTATTTTTGGGAGCTTATAAGCTCTAAGAGCTTATAAAAACATTTTATAAGATGTTTAACATCTTATTTTGCCAAACAAATAAAGGGCCGCTTGGTTGAAAATTAGGAATGACAATGGTAATGGGTATGAATGAGGGATCAATCATTGTGGAAATGGTGATTCCATTGTTGTTGCTTGGTTCAAATTCTACAATGAGTTTGTGCTGACTAAGAAGTAATGAAAATGAATCATAGTAATGAATGATGTGTGAGGGTTCAAATTCTACAATGAGTTTGTGCTGACTAAGAAGTAATGAAAATGAATCATAGTAATGAATGATGTGTGAGACTAGGTAATCAAATTAGGTAATGATTCACTTATTCTAATTCCTAATTTTATGTACCAAGCATGATATATGGGAATCGGTCCTCATTCATTCTCATTACCTACCCCTAATCCCTCCAACCAAGCGAGCCCTAAGAGCTTATAAGCTCTTAAACATCTTATAAGATGTTTTGAAGAGTTTATAAGCTTAGCCAAACACCCTATAAATGCAATGATTGTGATGTCAAATGTCTAAGAGAAACATTCCATATGCTATAGGCAAGATGTTACTATATGCTATACTATGCTATGCCCTGTGCTATGCTCAATAGGCAACATGTTTACTATGTTGATCAACACCTATTTTACAATGTGTTGTATGCATGAATTGTATTTAAGGTCGATAGTGTTGATCAACATCTATTTTCCAGTGTGTGGTATGCATTCGTTAATTATTGCATGAATTGTATTTAAGGTCGACAAACCAGTCCCTGCTGAGCGTGTGGCTCACTCACCCATTCTATATTTTAGGTTTTTACAGGTCACTGGAGTTTGGTCATGGTACGAGGAGGCATTGGATGCTAAATAGGTCAAAGATTCTAAAACCTTTCCTTATAATTTATTCGAGTCATAATTTATATAATAAGAACTCATTTATTTAACTAATGTTTCAAATTGGGTATTTTTCAAAAGCATATTATTTTACCTTCAAGTTATCTTTTCAATTGATAAATAAATTTTATATTCTCAGTTGGAAACGTTTGATGTAGTTCACATTTCCTAAAAAATATCTTTTATTTAATGTTTCAAATAGAAGTGTGACTGAGTAGGTCTCCTGTGCCTTGGTCCGTGCACTCCATTGACCCGACCGAGCACTTAGGTTTTTTTCTTTTTTTTTTCTCCCAATTACAATTATATATGACCGACCATGTGGAAAATTAAAAAGAAAAGTGGTCCAACGGTTGGGGCATGACATGAGAAGTTCAACATTGTTGTTTAAAAACCTTGTGGTTCTTTCTGAATATTGTTTTATTTTATTTTTTTAATTTTATAAATAAAATAAATAATTGAATTTATTTATTATTGACTTTTAATCAAGGTAAATAAAATAAATAAATAAATAACCTAATTAATTACTAATCTTACAATATATAAAAAGAGAGTCGTCTTTAAAGAGTAAGTGGAGTATTTTCCCGCCCAAAAGTATTTCTAAATTTGTCGGGCAAAATCAATTACCGAATAGTGAAAAGAAGAGAAAGAATGGAGCGCGTATCTAGCACGCGTGGAATTAGTGCTCCGTGGCTCACACGCCATGCTGGGCTAAACGAATGTATGGCCGAAAAATTAGGGAGCAGCAACCAAGGGTGCTAAATGCACCAATCACAAATTTTCCTTTTCTTTTTCCTTTTTTCTTTATTTTTACTTTTCTACCAGTTGTTTAAAACTTTAATAACATTTTCGTCTCAAATCTATTGTTGAAGTAAAATATATCAAATTAATCCTCATTTTATGATCTTCAATTTGACACCCATATTACAATATTAATTTTAAAAGATAAAAATATAAAATTAAGTTTATATAAAAGTAATTAATTAAGTTTATATTAATGAATAAACGGAAATTAGCTGTAAATTGAACAAAGGAGCAATTTTCTCAAATGATAATGAAAAAAAAGAAAAAAACGAATTGTTATTAGCGTATGAGTGAGATATTTGGCGCATATATGAAATGACTGCCGGCTAATGAAACATACAATATATAGTATTTATTTTAAATAAAAAATTATTAGTTTAATTGTAATATATTTTAATATTTATATACTTTCATATAAAAGAAGTGTGGTTAGAGCATCTCCAGCAGTCAGCTACACTCTGGTGCAGATTCTGCTCTACTCTACAGCAACATCTACACTCCTTCTCCAGCAGTTTGCACTACTTTTAACACTATAAAAGAATATTCCATAATATTCCTTAAAATTCATTTATTTT
>JAUEKW010000013.1:1357783-1370496 GCA_032274785.1 Ajuga reptans
TTTTTACTTATTTATTAGAAATCAGAAGAAGCGGCAATAGTGGTTAAATTAACAGAAATGTTTATTTGCTCCAAATTTAAAAGTCAAAGTGTTTATTTGTCCAAATTTAAGAGAATAAGTGTTTGATTGGATACAAAAATAGTTTAGGTGCTTATCTGCACCTGACAGTATAGTTGGAGGGTCTATTTGCACCTTATCCCTTCTTTTTTTAGGGTAGGTTTGTTTATGGATTTCCCCGTCCAAATGTGGGACGTGATGATCTAATTCAAATAATTTTATTAATTATTATTCAAATAATTTTATACATTTTGATCACTTTTTAGCGATGAATTGACAATATCTTATTAATTTTACTACATTTTAATATTTTATCCTATAACAAATATCAGATTTAGAATCCATACAATTAAAAAATTCACGTCCAGATTTTCTACGTCCACCTCAAAGTCCATTACAATGATATGAGCCCAACAAAACCACAGAGGATACTAATCCGTATTCATCATGGGCCATGGGCCAACAATAAGACCCATTTAATTATTTATTTTCTAACTGTAAATTTTTAATTTTAGACAATTTTCCATCTTCACTGGGATATTTGCCAAAGATAATGTGCAAAATTAATGAGATTTGGGGGTTTTATCTTTTTCCATATCTTCTCTTTAATTTTGACTATATGCAACCTTAAAAAAAAAAAAAAAATTTGCCAATTAAGTCCACGTCATCAAACAGCTCAAATCCTACGTGTAATAACCTCATTGGATGCTCCACCATTTGTGACATATTATAACCCACTTAATTCTTTCCTTACTAAAATTAAAGTACCAACAGTGCAATACAAAGAAGTAATATCAGCAAATGCAGCGCCTTTGACTCTTAAAATTTTCTGATTTCATCGGAGATTATCGGAGAAAAAATCAACTACTTTAATCAAAATTCAGACGAAAAACCCAGGGGAAAAAGAAACCCCTTTTTGAATTAACGATTACTGTTTTCTTCTTCGTTAATATGAATATCCAAAGAGAGGGATTTTTCCTTGTTTTGATTTCAGTTTTCTTCTTATGGAGGCGGGCCGAATCAATCCGATTCGATCTGGAATCGGGCCACACCAAATGCATATCGGAGGACATCAAGAGCAATTCGATGACTGTCGGAAAATACCATATTGTGAACCCTAGTGATGGCCACCCTCTACCTGATTCTCACAAAATCACTGTTCGGGTAGATTTTTACTTTCCAAGTTCTAGTTTTTTTTTTTTTTTTGTGTGTGTTTTCATCTTTGTTTTTAAATTTTTTCTGTTTTTGATCGAATTATTTGACCGTTTTGATGATTTTGTAGAACGTTGAGTTTGCAGAGAATTTGATGTTTTCTTTATTTCTCTGAAGTTTGCATGCGTATGTATATGTTTATTTTTCTGTTTTTAGGTGTATATATGATTGAATTTATTTGGTGCAAACTCTATGTTACTAGAGCAAATTACTGTTTTATTACACGGATGTTTGCAGATAATTGTGTTTTAAAAGAAATGGTTTAAATTGATTCTTATGAGAAAATCAGAAGTAGGTAGTGTTTGAAAATAAAGTGATTTTGGCGCAGTATCTGCTTGAAGTAATGTAATAACAGCTCCCAAAATCGGATATTAAGTGATTTTGAAAAGTAGAAAATAAGAGTTTGCAGACACACAAAAAGAAACCAATTTTACTCGTTAAACTTGATTTTTTGCATGATAAATTGTTTGCAAACAACTTCTAGGTATCATTTTCTTTGTCAGCGCTTGTGGGTTTTGGTTGGTTAGGAATCAATTTCCTTTCTATTGAGTGAAATCAACATAAAAGTTTGATTCTGCTAAATAATGGTAAAGCTTTTTGAAGATATATGATCATATTTAAACTCAAAATTTACTATTTTCTACGATTTCTGCATAACACATATTGTTTTGGGGGTTATTTGTTATTGTAGGTAACATCATCATACGGAAACAGCTATCACTATTCAGACCATGTGACTGAGGGCCAATTTGCATTTCAAGCAGTGGAGGCAGGTGACTACATGGCTTGTTTTTTTGCGGCCGATCACAAACCTTCGACTACCATAACCATCGACTTTGATTGGAAATCGGGAGTTGCTGCCAAGGATTGGACCAATGTTGCCAAAAAAGGTTCAGTTGAAGTAAGTGGTCTCATATTCACATGCTTTAATTTTGTTTACGATGCTCTGGTTGATCAAGTTCATTTGTTCATACAAGATGCAAGGTTATGGTTTCTCTTCTGTTGCTTGTATAATGTGTTTCTCAATTTTCGACTGCTTAGTTGTTGGCATGTTTGTTTCTCCCTTCAGTCACCTGTATATTGGCATTATTTGATGGATACGCGAAGCTAATTTACTAGAAAACATATCCTTGGTTTGGTCATCTAGGGAAATACAAAGAATTGAAGTTGTTCTGTACAAATTTTAATCTGTTTAATATGCCCTTTGGCTTAAATTAGCTTGACCTGGTTTTCTGGAAACGTTCTCCTTTTCTATGTAAAAAAATTGCTCACCCGATTTGATACGATCGGGTGGTTTGATTGTTCCAATTGATGCTTGCGTCTCCTCTGTGTTGTTCCAATTGTTCCAATTCAAGCATAAATTTAGACCTTAAATCTTTGCTTCCCTCTGTGTATGATATAATTTTAGGCAAACAGTTAATAAGACGGTCTTACAGGATGTCTTTCTGTAAGATGGGAGTTACTTTTATCATAAGAAATGTTGTCCTTTTTTATGTAAAAAAAATGTTGCTTTGAGTGTTAACCTTCATACAAAAGCATCAATTTTTCAGAAAGTAACAGTTTTCTGTGATGAAAGTAACATTTTCTATGTCAAAGTAACAAATTTTATATGATATAAAAGTAACTTCCGTCTTACGGCAGATGGTCTTACAAGTGTTATTCATACTTCTAATACTTGATATTGAACTGTGACACAAAATCGAGAATGCTTTGGTTGAAGTTAAACCCTATTACATATTTGAAGAGTACCATCATAAAGTCCAGAATACTTAGACGATAGCCTCTCCTGTTTTCTCGTCGTTGTTAACCTTGCCGTTTTTACCCTCTGCACCAGCTAATGGAAGTAGAGCTGAAGAAAATGTTCGATACAGTACAATCCATTCATGACGAGATGTTTTATCTACGTGAAAGGTAAGCTAACTACCACCCACCCGTCCTGTGTTTTTCGCTTTCAAGAATAACGCAACATTATATTTTTGATTGTCGTTGGTGCCTATCGCATCGCAGGGAAGACGAGATGCAGCGGCTGAACAGATCGACCAACTCCAAAATGTTTTGGTTTAGTTTTCTATCGATTCTTGTTTGCTTATCTGTAGCAGGACTGCAGCTATGGCATTTGAAGGCTTTCTTTGAGAAGAAGAAGCTTATTTAATCTTGTTTTTTTCTCAGTCCTTTCTGAGTACTGTACAATTATCTAGGGATAAGGTGAATTACAGTTTTGGTAATATATATGTGGGATGGAATTTTGTTATAATACTTTCAGGTGCTGTTAAAGAGAGGTTAATTGTGCGATAATTACTCTTATTTTGCTTTGTTGAGGCATGAAAAGAAAAAGAAAAATATTGAGAATTCTATACACAAGAAACGCTGTTCTTATTTAAGTGAGAAAACTGACGAGGGTTATTTCAAAATTAGTTTTATTAGAAAAATAAAATATTTAATTTTATGAATTGAATAAATCAAACAAACAAATAAAATAAGTCGCGTTTCAAAGTAATCGGCATTTTAGATTGTTAATGATATTGTAAATTAATTGATATTTTTTAATATTTCTCCTAATTTTGTCCCTATCACTAGTCTAAAATATTTCTTACTTTTAAACTAACCACTAATATTTATCTCTATAGTATCCTATCGATCTGTGATCTAACCCACCACTAATATTTAGTTCTATAGATTTGTGAAAGAGAAGAGAAGAGGGGAATGATAATTATTGAAACGTAATTTTAGGGATTAATAGGAATAATTATTGAACTGTAATTTTAGGGATTAATACGGATTAGCTGAAGGATGTACTTGTCAATTAGTAAAATTCTTAATTATTTCCCTCCATTCTAAAACGTTAATAATTTAAAACGGAGGATGTAATTTTTATAGAGCTGTAAGAAGATGATTCTCTTTATGGGACGAGACGAGTATTAACCTCTACACCGGAGGTGCTTTACACAGAATATCCACCTGACATGCATCAAGATGACGAATCTTCTTAAGAGAGTACATCACACAATTAATTCATTTACATCACAATATAAATCCATTCATAACTATGAACTTTTCTATACTCACAAGATTTAGATCCCAGTATCACAATAAACAAAAATTGGCTACTGGCAATCCAACGCCAATGGAAGATGACATAAATCAAATCATGCTTATACCATATCCTCATCCTCAGGTTTCCGATTACGATGCGAAAATGTGCCAGTGACTATCGGATAGCGTCTCCCTGATCTTTTCGAGTCTCTGCAAAATCTCCAGGAAAGAAGGTCTCTGATTCATGTCCGCGGCCCAACACTGCTCAGTTAACCTAAACAAAACTTTCACTTCATTAAGATATAGTAAAATATCAAATCCATTGAATCGTCCTTCACTACTAAATAATGGAAAAGATTGAAGATTCCTTCGAAAATATAAACAAACAAGCCCTTACTCTCTCAATTCAGGAGGTAAATTTCTAGCCCTATACATTGGTCTGTGTCCTTCAGACACATATTTGGCAGCTTCATATGGCTCATAATGCGACATCGGTGGCTCCCCTTCGAGCATCTGCAGCAATTCACAGTCACATTAAGTTGTATTCGGTGATCAAGTTTAATCTATTTATGACAGCCAAAATCAAAGTTACCTCATATAGTATCATCGCGAAAGAGAAAACATCAACCTTTTTGTCATATTTCCGGTGCTTGAAGACTTCAGGTGCCATATAACGGTCTTGAAATTTCAAACAAAAAGAAAATATTAAGCATCAAATGCATAAAACAGTCGTTAAACAGTCAGTTACTCACAGCTTCCAGTCTCGCCAGTCATTTTGTAAACATCATGAGAATGTTGTGTCCTCATGAGCTTGCTTAACCCGAAATCTCCTACTTTCAAGCGGTCAGCAGCTCCTTTGGCAAGAAGAATGTTCCTGGAGAAGGTAAGCTAAGGAGAGTAAGATAGGGATTCTCTCTTTCGCATGCCCTTTTACGAGAAGAAAAGCAACTCGCCTAGGTTTAAGATCTCTGTGAATAAAAGCATTTGGCTCCCTGTGGAGATAAGCCATGCCTCTGACCAACCAAATATTACAGAATAACATTAGCAAAATAACTTTTATGTGGTACATAAAATAAAGATTTAAAATGTTATCCAGCTATTCCAAAATTTTATAGCAATTCGATACATATTTGATCATGCACCAATTATACCGGGCAATATCTAGTGCAAAAGAGACGGCAGTTGATGGACTGAGCGCTCCTTTTTCCTTCAAATACTGATGTAGATCGCCCTATAATGGAGAAAATGGGAAATCAAGGTTGTATCAGTTTCCAAATTAAAAGAAAGGTATACTTCCAAGGACGATAGGGGACACGCATACACTGACCCCTCTCAAGTACTCTGTAATTAACATCAATGGCTTCCTTTCAGTGATAGCTCCTAGAAATTCGACAATATTTGGATGACGAAGCTTCACTAGCAAGTTGACCTCATGCCTGAAGTACTGACTGCAGAAGAGAGGAGGTAAATTATCTCAAGTCAAGAGGAAAAAGGTAAAAGGAAACAGTTAAAAAGCTTCAGTTAATTATAAACAGGACTTCCAAACAAGACCCAAAGGGCACTGTTGTATTATTAATTAATTACAAGCTTTTGTGATATAATTGGCATCTGTCAAAAGTCCTATGCCCAAAGTAGCGAATGGCATCACAATGCATTGTTCAACGGATAACTCTAATAAACCACAACCAAGAGGAACAAATATAGAAGTTGGGAAGTGTAAGAATGCCATCATAATTCAAAAAAGTTGAGAACATACATCACCAATAAATCATCCGTAAGTTCTGGACGGATGCGTTTGACAGCAACAGGTGTTCCTCGCCATGAAGCTTTTATTATCTCACAAAAAGACCCCTGCCAATCTCAGGTGTCGTCACACAAACTCTCGTAAACAAGATTCAAATGTTATACACAAATCATCAAGGAAATAATTACCATAGCGAGAGGGGGAGAAAAGAGTAGCACATGAAATGGAATAGACCTCAATACAGAACATAAAGAGAGAGGAATCAGGTCTCATGTGAAGATGGAAGGTATTCTTGTAAAATTAGCAATAAGCACTGAAAAACTGGAATAGCAGACCCGATCATGATCAGGTCTGCTATGATGATTTCACTATATCTAATTAGGTTTTCTTGGAATCAAGACTATAAGCTTGCTATCAAAGATAGGGAAAAGTGAATAATCCCTAATTGATGAGTAAAGCCACACCTTCCCAATTATAACCGAATTTGTGAAGTCCAGCTCAGAAGGGTCAGTCTCCCAGTCATACTTTTTCGGCAGAGGGGGCAAAATAGACCTCGGTTCAGAATGCGACCCGTTCTTGCCCTGCAATATGCCGCAAAAGGGAAGGGATATAAAGAAGTCTTAAGTATTTAATCTCTTCCAAGAATGATGGAACTTGCTCTTGGTTACGACTAAACAACCCACAGGGGTACATAAAACATAAGGAAGAAAACAACAGCGAAGAATGAGACTTACATAAGACAGTCCACCATATGACTTCAATAATGCTATCATCTGAGATCTTTTAGCTCCTTCAGCGTCAGCTAGTGGCTGTTACCATAGATGCGAGATTCAACTAGAAGTCCGCATAAAACAAACTAGATGATCTAGTCTCCATCACCATTACAGTTTCATGCAACGAAAAGAATTCAACAAAGGAAGAAAGAGTCATAAGAATCTATCTATGGGGGCACACGAGGAATCTTACACCATTTGGGGCTCTCAAGAATAATTACTTCGTAGTTCGTTTCAACACAAAATTAGAGAGAAAAGAACTGCTGAACTCACATTTGGAACTTGTTGCTCCAAATTTGAACGTCAAGAGAGACACAACCATAGAATTCCAACTGTTTCCTGATGCCACGTGGAAGGCCATTGGCAGCAAAGCATACTTCTCTTACATTTCAATCTAAAAGCTATGTTTTGTTTTGTTTAGTTTTTTTTTTAACTATTTTTTTCAAAAAAGATCAAAATTAATCTCTAAACCAACAGAAACACAAACAACCGAGTCTTCACCTACACCAACTCACCGATGAACTCAGTGATTGTTCATACACACAAGTCTATCTGAGACTCTGAGTAACATGAAGACAGACGTTTGTAAATCACAGCAGATAATTAACTTACAGTCGTTTTCCACCGATCTTGAGCATTGATGTCAGCTCCGAACTCGAGAAGACAGCGGGCCACGTCGAACCAGCCGTGGATCGCCGCCACATGGAGAGGAGTCCGCTCATCGTAGTTTCTAGCACACACCAGCAACCGGTCCTCCTCCAGGATCTTCCTCACGGCCGCTGCATCGTTCATGTGCGCGTGCCACATGATGATAGATGTCCGTTCCAGTCTGGATTTGGTCCTGTCCACTCTGGATTTGGTTGAGGGAAAGCCCTACAATATATTCCCCAAATTATCAGGAAAAAAAAAAAACAAACAAAATTGCACCTCCATTAAAGCTCAACCTACCGAATCTGTTGCTAGGGATAACCTGGCAACATCGGAGAAGACGCCGTGTTCTTCATAATAGCTAGATGATGCGGTACTAATGACGCTGGAGTCGGCGGAGTCGCACAAAGCAATTCGCCGGAGCTGATCTCTCTTCAGCACTGCTCCGACCAATCTGTCCCAGTTGTCGTAGTTCCTCGACATCTGGAGAATTCCTCAGGCCCCAGGAAAACATTCCATCAATTGAAGCCACACTAAGGTCCTTATTGCCTTTATACTCTTTCACTAAAGCAGCTTTCTTCTCACAGTCAATGTGTCGTGGATCCTCTACTGGTCCTTAAAACCCAGCAAATGTTGCTGGTCAGCTTACGCTGTCGTTTGGCATGCTTCTTTTTATGTTACTAGATTAGGTCCCGTGCGATGCATGGGCTTTTATTATTTTTTTATTTTTATTTTTGGGTTGTAAGAATATTTTAAAGTTTATTCTTTAATTTAATTTATTTCATTTAGCGTACAACTATTTTGGTTACTTCTAATAATTCTTTGAACTTATCGGAGAAATTAAATTTATATAGTACACTATAATGCATCTTTATATGTTGAGGCATTCGTCCGAGCCTTTTTTTTTTCCTTCTTTAACTGATGGATTTTTTAAAAGTGTATTACAAATATCTCCTTACTAAATATAAATTACAAAAATTTTAGTTCTCTTATCTAACATGTCTCACTTATTAAATAATTATTTTCTCTAAATAATCTTATATTATAAAAGGAGAATACCAATTGACATCCACATAATTAGACACTTGTCAAACATAGGAGAGTGATATTCTCCTTTTATAATATAAGATTCTTATTTCTTTATATCTATTGGTGCTAACTAAGCAATATATTGTTATATATATTATTTATTATTGTATTATTGTTATTAATATTACCCTTATTATTATTTATTTATTTATTTATTTTTATTCCCAAAACTACTAGTTATTCTCTTTTATGGAAATAGTTCACTACGATCATATCAAGTCCAACATACTTCCGTAAATTAACTACAAATAACATAAACTATTTTCATACTTTTTGAACATAATATAGTTGGGTTGTATCCACCGAATTTTACAGACCGCTCCTCACAGCCTAGTCGGGGTATATCCATCGAATTTTACAAGCCACTCCTCACAGCCTAACCACTCGATCGCGTCGATGGTTCCAAACACAGACTCCATTAGCTATCCTGCACTGGCTTGGTTCGTCTCCTACCTCAAGGCATAGAATATTGTAATTTATTTAGTAAAGTATAAAATTTTGAAAAGTTGAAACAAAAGCCTTAATTTATTTCTGGAATCATTAAATATTTGATACCATTTCAAGGGTGCTTAACAATTTCGGGGTTTTCTTAAATAATAGTAATAAAAATATTAAAATAACAGAACTTCAGTGCATAAAGTGGAAATATAAATAGCTTAAATAATTGTAGTTGAGAAAAGGAGAAAATAAAATAGAAGTAATGAAGACGTCGTTGTACTGCCATGCACCAAATGCAGTAGAGGATCCTAATCCGTCTTTTACCCGGCGGAATCACCATAACTAGGGGTGGGTCAATACCGAATACCGAAAATACCGGCCAATACCGATATCGATATCGAAATTTTCGATATGTTGAATTTTGATACCGATACCGATATCGATACCGAGAAACTCGGTATACCGAATGTCGGTATACCAAGTTTCGGTATGCCAAATAACAAATACCGATACCATACCGATACCGTAACGAATACCGAAAATACCGAAAATACCGAAAATTCCGAAAATGCCGAAAATGCCGAAAATATCGAAAATATCGAAAATATCGAAAATACCGACACTAAAATAAATACCGATTCATAACGAAAATACCGAAAATATCTGACATACCGACCATACCAAGCTGAGTAAATACCGATACCGAGATACCGTACCGAGATACCGAATACCGATAAATATCGGTATTTTGGTATTATACCGAATACCGAAGATTTAGAAATTATGATACCGATACCGTACCGAAAAATTGATATACCGAAAATACTGAAATTTTTGATATTTTTTCGGTACGATATATACGTTATTTCGGTATTTCGGTATATTTTCCCACCCCAGCCATAACTAACCACAGGAGATTTTCTATTCATTCGGCGTGTCAGTGTCATCTTCCATAATTAAGTTGACATTTAACTCGGAAGATGAGAACGTATTCAGCATTTCAGCTCTAATTCTTTGAATTTTATAGGTTCTGTTATATGTATATGTCTCTCACACTTATTTTAAAAAATTAAGTACCAAACAAATTACGGTTTTTTGTCCAATTTTCAATTGTAACATGATCTTTAAAAATTATAAATGTTTGTCACCAACTATAATTTTTTTTAATTACAACATCGATTATATTTTTTGACATCTAATTATATCACCGCCACCACTATTAGATGTATCTTGACAAGACTTTTACTTACCCTCAACTAATTTCACAAGCCGTCATTTTTACTGCCGTTAGTTGGAAGTTAAAGTTATTGTTGTCATTCTTCCGCTCTCAATTAACAACGGTAAAAGTGACGGGTTGTGAAATTGGTTGAGAGTAAATAAATGTCTCGACAAGATGCATCTAATGGTGGTAGTGACAATACAATTAGATGTCAAAAAATGTGGTCGATGCTGTAATTGAAAAAAAATAAAAAAAAATAGTTAGTGACAAACATTGATAAGTTTTAAAAGTTATATTACAATTGAAAATTGGACCAAAAGATCGTAATTTGTTTGATAATTAACCATATTTTAAATCGGAAGAACTACTATGGTCGTTATTAAAAATGTATCAAACGTTTATTTTTCTAATGAGTTCCTACTAAATAATTATAGGGATTCATTTTTATACTCAACTACTCTTAGTTCACTATATTAAGCAAAA
The DNA here is from genome assembly GCA_032274785.1 of Ajuga reptans. Lineage (NCBI taxonomy): Eukaryota > Viridiplantae > Streptophyta > Magnoliopsida > Lamiales > Lamiaceae > Ajuga > Ajuga reptans. The sequence goes on from JAUEKW010000013.1 coordinate 1,368,480, forward strand.
AACTTACCAAGAATTTTTAGGTGTACTAAATTAATATCTTAATTTCTGTGAAACATTTTTGAAATAATTTCTCCGTTTATTGAAGGTTGGTGAGCGATGAAGTTGAGTAGGTCTATTACATAAGATCATCTCTGAGAAAAAAATTCAACCTCCACTCAAAATAATATAATTAAGTTTGATGCAATTATTTATAGGCCTTATTGAGTCTAGAGTATATCACTATATTTCTCTTAAAATATTAGTTAGTTATACGTACATAATGTTTATACTAGCAATGGGCACGTGCGTTGCACGTGATATTTTCTCAATTTTATTTTAGGTCCATATTTTTTGTACAATTTTCGCATAATCAGTGATATAAAAATAGTGAAAATAAAAATGTCTTTACTCCATAATCTCAGGTATAACATCTAGAGGTGGCAAACCGTGCGGGTTGGGCCATTATCGGGCCAGTCCGGTAACCACAAACCAATAAGAGTTAACCTGACCCGTCTATTAAGCTTATCAGGTTGAAAATCTCAACCCGAATATGAACTGATAAAAACATGATAACCCAACCCGACCCAATAAGCTCCATCAATAATTGCATATATATATTTATTTCTTATCGCTTCGTTCAGGCTCACTAAACCTTATACTACTATTGATTTTTATAAAAAGTAAAATAAATTAAACTTTCAAATAACTAGCACATATATTCTATAGTTAATAACCATTCACATAATAGATGAAAAAAATGCAAAAACAGAAAGAAAGAAAAAAGAAATGTCACAATGAAGGTATATTCCTTGCACTAAATCAAACAATTTCAACATTTCCACTTTTACTCTTCTTCAAGTAAATTCCTTGCACTAAATCAATCAATTTCAACATTTCCAAATAAATTATTACTAATATGTAATAATACCTTTTAAATAAAAAAAATTATTGGGTCGTTATCGGGTTTTATCGTGTTAGCCCGATATGATCCGAATTTTATCGTGTTTTATCGGGTTGACCCGATAACGACCCAAACCCGAAGACCTTGGTCCAAACCCAAAATAATCATATGGGATTGTGTCGTGCTAGCGGATCGTGATGAATTTTACCAGCCCTGATAACATCTGATATATTGGGATATTGTATATACTTTGTACATTGAGAGTATAGGTTTTGTCCCATATTGCTTTCTTCTAACCTATAACTTGTATATCCCATGTCTTTGTATCTTGGTAAATATGTGAATAAAATAACATACAATATTTCTCTACATGGTATTAGAGCCTTCATTGGCTAACGCCTAAAATTCCCAATCCTCACGATCACAAAAAACTTTTTTTTCTGTCAAGTTCTCACGCATTTGACCGAATCTGGTATTCCCTAAACTACTTTCTCCCCTTTTTTTAATTAATTTCTTTAGTCAATTAATTCATTTCTTTACACGTATCTTTAGTCCCCTCTTTGCAACTTTCGCTCGACGACCATGTCCACTACAAGAAAACTGGAAAGTAACAACGGACAATTATCGTTGCTAAATAAGAAAATCCGTTTGTAATTGTATTTAACAACGGATTGCCAACAGTTGTTCCTCTGTTGGTAAATTTTACCAACACAATAATTAAGTCCGTTGGGAAATTACCAACAGAACGTCAATGGAACGCTGACGGAAAGAATGATGTTGTTGCTAAAGTACCAACCAAACAATCATTGGTAAATTGTTGGTAAATATTTTATCGTTGGTAAAAATAGGTGTTGTTGCTAAATTACCAACCAATCATTGGTAAGTCGTTGGAAAATATTTAGTTGTTGGTAAATATATTTTATAAATAGTTGATTTTGCGTTGGTGATCCGTGGGAAATGTACTAATGAACTAAAATCCATCGGTAATTTGTAATATAAATCGGTTGGTAATTTATTTATAATTTACTAATAGCTTGAAAAGTTGTTGGTGTATGATGGAATAAATTAGTTGATATTCTGTTAGCAATTTACCAATGAAATTTATATTCTATTTTAATTTGCCAACAAAAAAATCTA
>JAUEKW010000013.1:1421043-1433549 GCA_032274785.1 Ajuga reptans
AATGTCAATAAAAAAATTAAAATAAGTCGTATGAGTGTTTATTGATGGTTTTTGAAGAGTTGTACCTTCATCAAAATCTGTCATTCAGTTGTATCTTCTCTTCTCTTTGTTTTATTTGGTTCTGTTATTGCTAGAGATACTTGTCTTGCTTCCTAGCACCAAAATTTGATTTATGTATCTATGAAATTTACCAGTATAGGATGCATCCAGAGATATGTCGTTTTCCTTCATTGCATTTCTATGAAGGCAAGTTGCTGAATGGAGATCAGATGTCTGCCAGAGCTACACCATTCCACGAGACGTCGTGTCTTGGGCCATATGTATTTTTTGACATTATTGATGGGCAGGAGCTTCGTGGTAATAACTCAGCATCATTGTCCCTGTACAATGAGTCTGAGGCTGATGCTGCAGTTGAAGTGTTACGATTCTTTAAAAGGAGGTAATAATCTATGATCCGTTTGATTCTTTTGTCCATGACTGAGACGACTAATACACAGTAATTTGTGACAGATATCCCTCAGAATTTTCCGGTGGAAGAATTGGTGTGATTACTCCTTACAAGCGTCAATTGTCACTCCTACGCTCACGGTTTTCCAGTGCATTTGGATCTGCTATTACCTCTGAAATGGAGTTCAATACAGTTGATGGTTTTCAAGGCCGAGAAGTTGATATCTTGCTACTCTCTACAGTTAGGGCATCAGGATCCTGTGCTGAAACTCCTAGGGCTGGCTCTAGCAATATTGGATTCGTAGCTGATGTGAGACGGATGAATGTTGCTTTGACCAGGGCTAGACTCTCTCTCTGGATTTTTGGTAATGTGAGAACATTAAGGACAAACCGAAGCTGGGAAGCTCTTGTAGAAGATGCAAAACACAGGGATTTAATTGTACCAGGAGGAAAGCCGTACAAGTTCGGCTTAGAGAACAATTCAAATGCAGGAAATTCGTCCAATAATCAGTTGAAGGAAGGTGAGCGGGTCAAAGCTGCAGGTGAATGTATGAATACACGTAGAACTATTAAGCATTCTTCTGAGAGGAAGAGAAAATACATTGGTACTGTACCGGAAAGTGTCTGTGCTAGTGATGAAGTTTCTCCTTCGGTGAAGGATGCTGCTATAGATGACAAGAAAACAACTGGAAAAAATATTTCAGTGTCAACTGAGGTTGCATCTGTTGCAATCCCAAATAGTGAAAACAAAGTCCTGAAGGGTGCAATCTCGAAATTGGAAGAAGATAAAGAAAAAACTGATGGAAGCGTGGCCTGCAGGGATAATGACAAGCAGAATAAGGTGATAAAAACTGATAAAAGCTCGGCTTGCAGGTATGATGACAAGCAGAATAGGGCGATAAAATCTGATAAAAGCTCAGCCTACAGGGATAATGAAAAGCAGTATAGGGCGGTAAAAGCTGATGTTGGTAAGGCACCTGATAATGACAATATAAGCAAACATTCAATTAATTCTGGAAAGGTGAAGAGTGGAAATCAGAAACATCCGAGACCTGTTACTGGTGGAACTGCTAAGCATGATAGGCCTCTGGATGTGAAATTTGGCACATCTTCTGATAGAAGACCCAAAGAGAAGGGTGAACAAGGAGCTTCCAATCAAGGTGAGGTACTTAAAGATAGTATCACGAAAAGGAAACAGCAGCGTGAAGCTGTTGATGCCCTCCTGTCTTCAGCTCTTATATCTTCAAAGAAGTCACAGTCAGTGGCAAAATCATCCGGAAGGAGAACTCTTCCATCAACAAGTACCAGTGGTCATCCTGTCAGACCCCCTAAAAGAAGAAAAGGTCAAGTCACCTCCCTTTCCTAATCAGTTGATGTGAAATTCTGTTAGGTTGCATTTGGATGGAAGAATTTGCGATAGATTTGAAATCCATAGTAGCAAATACTTTGTTGTTTGGATGCGCATGGATTTCAAATCCATCAATTTCATTTTAAACTGAGTTTCAAGGGATTTGAGTGGATTTCAAATGCACTCCAATTTGGGTGGATTGAAATCATTTATTTCAAATGCATTCATTCAACTTTAGTTAACTGCCCTTTATGAAGTTAATTCTCATTGATAAATTTAATGATTCCTTTCGGTTAGGATACTGTTAAGTTTGCTTATGTGCTCGCCTTCTGCATGTTAGCAAATGAGTTTCTTCTTTAAGCTTGAATCATGGAACTTAAATCTATAGAATGATGCTTCACATTTTGAACTCATAAAAGAAAATGTGCTTTGAGATTACAATTGATTTCCACTTCTTCAATGACCAGATACATGAAAGGGGGACATTCTTTAGTTTCCAAGGGGTTAGAAGAAGTTGTAGGCCAATGAAAGGTGGTTTTATGTGGTGAAAGGCCCCCGTTGCTGTATCAAATGCTATATTACCATGGGTTTCTCACTTTTGACCCCGAGGTACATCCTAATCTTTGTCCTAGTGCATAGCTTTTCCTTCTTGCTTCTTCTGGCAGGGAAGTGGTTGTATGGTATAAACCACCAATCACTAAACCTTGTACATTAACGTCATCTCTAATTATGGTGGTCCTCTCAATTGAGTCCCGTGGATTTTTGTTTTGTTTTGTTTTGGGGATACATAGCAAGCATTTTCCCCAGTGTTTGGTGGTGACTAATTAGTGAGCCAGCCGCTTTGATGATTGGTTTATCATGTATTGAATTCGTTAATGATTGAAATCTGGACGGCATCACCTGATTAACCTATATACAGGGTGTCGATTCTTGTCAAACAATAGGGTTGAATGGTGCGTGCTATAACTGTTACCTGTCTTGCAAAACAATGCAATGATGGGAATAGGAGGACTAAAAGGGGATAATGTATTATAGAAGAAGAGAGGCGGCTCTGCTGGGCCCACGGCAGATCCGATTTGGTCAGAATACAAGCTTGCAGTTATTACATTATTTGCTTCATTTCATTATGTTGCATATTGGATTGGAGTTGCAGAAAACACAGGGCTCACATTCAGTTAAAAATTGCTCATTTCTAGGGCCGCCCAAAATTCCCTCTCTCACACACACATACACACAGTTTTGATTTCTACGAGGAAGCTGACAGATACACCGTCCATTTCCTCTTTTGGTTCATGCATATAATTATGACTGAAGTCGCATTAATTTCTTTGCATTTGGTATTTAAGAAACCTAATCAAGTCTGAACACTTGGGGTAAATTCTGAAAAAAGGAAAAAGAAAAACAAAGAAATCCAACGAATTTGTAGGATCTTGGTCAAAGAAGTCTCTAGTGGAGGATGAATCCCAATGAGTAGTTAGTATAAATTAGTAGTAATTGTGTAAGAGGAAGGTACAGGTCCTCTGTTGGCATGTGATGTGATTAACTAACTACTCAAAAGCCCCTTGTTTAGTGGTAAAGCATCAACCTGTGTGTACATAACATGGCCTTTTGGTTTTGACTTTGACCCAATGTTGAATTCAACCCCGACCCCGTATGTATACCCTTGCATTGTTTCTGAGGTGTAACATCACTATTGCCCCAAACATCTTTCAAACAGGATTGAATACCACAACAAAACTTGTTAGATCTTTGGCGTGTTTATTAATTTCTTGGGGTATGGTGTTTGATTAATCTTATGAATTTCTCAAAACATCTTAAAAGATGGTTGAGAACTTACAACCTCAAAAAAAGGTCATTTTAGTTCATATCTTATTAGCCACACTCGAATTACACATACACTATGCACATACTCACACATAAACAAACTATACACATTTTAGACACACTTTGCTCACAATAAGCACATTACACACAATTAGCACACACTATAGACTACCCGAGCACTACACGCACTACATACATTCACGTACTAGTTAAAATGTGTGTTTGACGGTAAATTTTAAATTTCTCCGCCAAATCTATAGCTAAACCCCTTCAGTCAGTTGCATGCCTATTAACTTTGTTATCCCAACACTTTATCAACTTATAAACTCTTGAAAAATTATATCTTATGTTATGATTACAAACAAATAACTAGTGTATGGGGACTAAATATATACAAAAAAAAAAAAAAAAGCACATATGCTAATGCAGTCCTTTGAACTAGAAAATGAAGATTGATTGGGAAAGAAGCAAAATGGCAAGTTGTATGTGCAGAAGAGAAATGGGCAAATCACATGGGATTCCATTGTGTGCCATCTTCCACGATCTGCTAAGCATTTCAAAAATCAAATAAAGCATAGCAGAAAGTACATGGGGGTAACAATTATTAAATGTGGTATTAAATGATCACCACCATATGGTGGTGCAAATACCAAAGAACCAAGTTGTTTATTTAATTAATCAAATGTATTAGTATAATAAGGATTATCATGTTCTCACCCAATTGGATGGTACGTCCTTAATCTGCAAATCACACCAGATTTGTACTTGAGATTATTATTCAATCATTAGACCATTAATTAGGGAAACTTAACCTAACCCCAGATACTCCTACTTTTCATATTGGATGCTACAATAATCTATTGGTTGGTACTATTGACTTCTGGCGCCACTGTTAGATTTCATTTTTCCTTCTTTTCAACAAATAAATTGAACTTTTTAACTTTTATTATAATTTTGTTATCTTCGTCATTTTCGAGTAAGTTTAATCTCTACCATAACCTTTTTTGATATATTTATTCTCTTACACATTTGCCATGATACTAACTTACCATGAATATTATTTTTCCAAGAACTGTAGTTTATGTATTGAAGCAGAAGAAAATAACTAGGAACTTGAATATCATGTGAGATCTTCAAAAGCTAGGGATTGGGCATTTCGTGGTAAAATACATTCATGGGAAGTTAGTATCATGACACACGTGTAAGAAGACAAATATGTCAAAACATGTTATAATTACGGTAAAAGGTTAAAATTATATTAAAATTACAAAGATGGTCAAAAGTATAATAATAGTCACAAAAAATGCTATTTACACAATTTTTTTTGGAGTGAGTACTCAAAATTTCACTTAATCGAGATAAACTAATATGCAGCTAGATCTGTCCAAACAAAATAGCATGTACTCCCTCCTTCCCTTTTTAGTTGTCCCATTTTATCTAAAATGGTGTTCATTTTTAATTGTCACTATATCAATATCGATGCAAATTTAACTTCTTTTTTCTAATTTAAACATTTTGATACCATAATTAATGAAAATATTGGTTTGTGTGAGTGGATAAAATGAGACAGATAAAAAGGAACGGGAGTATAATAATTAGATCAAGGAAAACACATTTTCGTTTCCTACACTTCCATTTTCTTTTCCTTTGCATTTTGCCAATGTACTTTATTTTTTACTTTTTATTATCCCATGCATTTTCAAATTTCTTGCATTTCGCCCTATACACTTTATTTTCTGCCTTCTTCCCATGTTTTTTGAGGCTTTTATTTTCTAAGTTTTTGCACTCTTGCTTTGTTAATTAAGGGAACATAAAATAGAAAATAACGTGAAAAAGGCAAAAAAAATTAATATGCATTTTGTCTTTTTACAGCCAACCCTGTAATTATATAAAAAAATTTGTGATCTTGAGGCATCCAAGACAAACACCCCACCATGATCTTCATCTATTATTGACTATAACTAATCATTAATATATACATCTTGTAGTTGTACGCTGTCCTAATTTTTTTAAAAGAATGTGAAATTATATAACTACCAGTTAGTTAGTTAATCGATGTGGTGTTGCTAAGCAGCTATTAGCCCCAACTTGAACATAATTTAATGTTTGACTCAGAAAGAGGAATCTCTTCACTCTATATAATGCCTCATTTCCCAATTGCACACAATTAATCCCTTCACTCATTTTTCTTCTCAACCAAGGCAGCACAAGCTGCTACCTTACAGAAATGGATTCATCATCATCGTCGACAAAGTCGAACAAGATAAGAGACATAGTGAGGCTTCAACAGATCCTCAAGAAGTGGAAGAAAGTTGCCAACACCAACAAATCCACCACTAGCATTGCCACTGCCACGACCACCACCACGACAAAGAGCATCAAGTTCTTGAAGAAAACCCTGTCCTTCTCAGAAAGCTCGTCGTCCTCACCACTGACAAGCAGTACCGTCCCAAAGGGGTACGTTGCAGTGTGTGTAGGAAAAGAGCTGAAGAGATTTGTGATCCGGACAGAGTATCTGAGCCACCAGGTGTTCGGGATGCTGCTCAGAGAAGCGGAAGAGGAGTTCGGGTTCCAGCAAGAAGGGGTGCTTAGGTTTCCATGTGAGGTGGACTTGTTTGAGAAGATATTGAAGATGATGGAAGATAAAAGATCATTTTCATCACCATCGTTAGTGCTGCTGCATGATGCTGCTGATGATGATCATGTCGATGATTCGATCATCAACTACTCTCCGGATAGCGAACATGATGTCATCTGCACGTCTCACCACCACCCTCAGATGTGTAGATGACACCATGTCCATATGATCGACATCATCAAACATACATACATATATATGGATCGATCGAGCATAAACCTCTAGTTTCATGGTTATAATGGACATATATATCATGAATAATTTGTATTTTGATTTGAATTATCTTACGATGAGTTCTATGATCTATATATAATATTCTTGTCAAGTACGTAGTTCATGATGTAATATTTAGCTAGCTCCTTAGCAGCAGCTAGAATAGATTTGATGAGAGTTTTGGTAAAAGTGAAAATTTCAATAAAACCCTTTTAGTGTACTTATATGAGCATGCATGTGCGGTTCTTGTCATGCTTATTTCCGGAAATTAACAAGAAGTGATCAATTAATATATAAATCTATGATCAACGTACGTAAGTAGTACTTTTAAAATATATATTAAGGTCAATGAATGATTTTAAAATCATCAAAAAATTGATGGTTTCATGCGGTTTCAGATTCAACACCCATCCATCCAACTATGTATTATATTAGGGAACTCCTTCATACACATCATCACCACTAAAGCTATTGACAAGAAATACAAAAAAAAAAAAAACCAAGCAAATACTGCACTTCCATTGCACTACGATGAACGAACAATGGGGATGGCTAAGGTTTTCAGTTATTGCACTATGAACAAACGAACACAAGAAGAAAGCATTTCCACCCCAGTAATATTTGCAGATGAGAATACTGTAAAGTTTTTTTATCAACAATGTGTACAAATACTTTCTTTCTATTAAAAGTAGTATATCTAATGGATCCTATACAAAGTATCTTTCATCCAACATCTTCAAAAATGTAAAGCAGATACAACATCATCTGCAACTATGCAACGAAAACTTTTTGAAGGTGAAGCCAGAGACTGAAGGAGTGGTATATATGAGAATATAGGAGAGATGACGCAATGGAACCTCCCAGCTTCCTTCCAACAACTAAAACAATCAACGAAATGGATACTTGTGAGATGAGCCAGCTACATCATTATATACAGCCGTATCGACTTTCCAGTTTGCATCACATCACCATGCATTCAAAATGTTCAAGAAACGAGTTCCTCTCTTGTTGGACGTTTCCCTTCTTTCTTAGGAGAAACACCTCGTTTTGTAAGCTTGCTCAACAAATAAGCCATGGCAACCTTGGTACCCAAGCTTGAATGACCTCTGGAGAGGCAGATAGCACCACCAAGGATAACCAAACCATTTGCAATAAGTTTATTTGAAGGCAGTTTGCTGAGTTTCATCCTGTTGGGCATGCAAGTCCCTAGACGGCGTTCTGCAGTTGTCACTGAGTTTTGTTGATGTACTGTGCTGATAGTATTGTCTGCGACTTCAAATTCAGGTGGGACCTATGCACGAAAACTAAGAGGATTAGTGATAAGGAGAATATATAATTAAAGCCTAAATTTTCAACAATCATGGTGGGGGTGGGGGGCGGAAATGAGAAAGGAAGAAAATAAGAAAGAGACAAGCATAACAAATCTGCAACAAATATGACAAAACATAAATCGGGATCTACTTTGAATTCATCTACTAACCATGAACATCCTCTATGGCCAGCTGTAGGAATCTCACACAACTAAAGAGGCTAGCTATCTCCACTTATCAGTAAATACTTCGGAGTAGCATTTTGATAGAAGATCTGGAGAAAAGAGACTACTCTGAACTTAATACCCCCGCTGCTTATCCATTGAAATAAGCCCCATGGAAAGGAGATTTAATAGCAGTCCTAAGTTTCGCCTATCAGAAAGTCCAACTAGTTAAAATTCAGTAGATCAAGGATCTTGATAGATATGGATGTCCCAGAGAAACCCTGGTTAGCTGCTTCTATGTGCCTCAATATGTTATGCCAATGGTCAGATTGATAAGCTTTTCCGGATTCTTTGGGGTGGGGAGGGCGCACAGATGAGTGGAGTCACAGAAAAGCATGATGGGGCTTCAATTCAAGGATTCTGGATTAAGACATAAATGGAAGTGAACAGATCCAAAGTCATTCTGCTTCTTATGAAAGGATATGGGGTTGACGGCAATTTCAAATTTTTATTAAGTAAACCAGATAGTCACTGAGGATGGAGGTCATTCGCCGCATGTGCATTGTGTTAGAATTGAAGCGACTGAATAGTATGCAAATAAAGCATTTGAAGGCCAGGCATCAAAATGAAAGGACCTATGTTGATAGATCAGGGATATCATATCCACAAGAAACTAGGATTCCAAATTTACAGGTCAAGGTTCTCATACTCGGTTGACCTAACCAACCCCATACTCCATTCCCACACCTTAGGGGCCGGGGGTTTCCTATAAAAAAGGAAAAGGTGATTGTTTCCCATTTGACGGATCTCTTTTCCAGTTGAAATCGGTTTCAAGTAACTATGTCCAAAGATAAATAGGCAAAACAACCTTCACAATAAACAGTTTCGTCTCGAGATAATCTGATGCTCTATAACACCAACTGTAGAGAAAGTCGGTCTTTACCTTCAGGGCGGACAGTCTCACACCCATTGAACTCATCTGATGCTGCTTTCTACCAGAGTATTTGCGAAGTGCATCATCCATCTTGCACACGTAACTCCATATCCCCTTCGCAAAGGCCAGTTTTGCCATTTCAACATTCAAACCAGCATCTTCTTGGTGCACCATTCTAATCTCACAGGCATTTCTACCAGGAACTGCAAAAGACATGTGTACACGTTACATCTAACCTTCTGGGTGAAAAGAACTGTACCAAGTCTTCAGAACATTAGTAAATAATTTGATCTCATAACAATGCACTTTACCATTGTATATTAGATATGATGGGTCAAGATATTTGAATTTGGTACATTCGTTACCACCCTAAGGGTTAGCATCCCAGTCCCATGGTCACTTTTTCAATAGCTAGAAAGCCCTCGGAGAAAATTCACATGCATTATGTTAAGATTAAGATGGATGTGTTGACAAACATACAAGTAGAATAGAATCCTGAGCTATTTAGGTGTAGTGCCACAGTGGATACAAAGGTGTGCAACTGCACAAGAAAAATGCAACTTCTATATCCTTCATCTAAGATGCTAGAACCCAATTTTAAACAATTTCACCAATTATGTCGTTTTTTGTGTGGTTATCTTCAAAAGTAAAACCCACCATAGTCCAGAACACGCAACAAACACAGTGGATGTAGAGAGAACATGCAGCACAAGCAATGGATGTACGGTTTGCTTATAAGTTGTTATCAGAAAATCAAGGACAACCTAAAATATTCTTCCAAAAAAAAAATCTTATGTGACTACCTCCTCCAATTGCAAAGACTGCAATTATTAACATTTTAAGAGCTCAAGCATCGTAGTTTATCCAAACAGTTCAACAACTTATTTTTAATATAAGATTTCACACCTGCATAGGCTTACAAGATAATTTGTGTAAGCTTACCAAAGGTCTCCTGTAAGAGGTAAAGGAAGGTACATGATATGTGAGGTGTTTAAAATTCAATAACAGTTCTCCTTTTGAAATTCATGGATGAGCTAATAAACATAAACAACGTATGAAGGTAAGTTAATAAATACCTTTTCTGATTCTCCAGCCAGATCTGAAGAGTGCAACTCTCACGTATCTTTTGTCTTTTGGAACCGAAGCATGTTCACATTCCTAATTGTGGTCATTAACAAGTATCAGAATGGGCCGCAAAAGATCAGAGACAAATTTGAACAGGAAGTATAATATGTTAGCAAATCTGGAGTAATAAGAAAACCAACTCATGCATGGTTAAACAAGAAAGTGCCTCCAGCTATACTATGTGTTCAGCAAAAAAAAAAAAAAAAAAAGACAGTAAACATTGTGTATATATCATCACTTTGTGACAGAGTGAGAGATACCAAACAATAGTTGCAATAAGTCCAGAAAAGTGAAATTTTTCAACCAAATGAGACCGCACAATAATAAGTTACAGAACAGTAAAACAATTCTAGGTGGAAATCTTAAAATCAAACTCCTTATTTGGCAAATGGACAAGAGCAGTGATGCATCAAATTGAGCAACCAGTAATCAAGAAAGGTGCACCTTACTTTACTAAAGCAGTAGAAGGATCCGTCGTTTCCCTGCCAGAGTCTCCAAGCCAAAACATACTCTCTGGGAGTCAAGAAGGGGAACTTTTTGATGGTTCGCCCAATTTCTATGCTGGAGGCATGATCCACCACGTCCAACTGCTGATGGTTAATCACGGTCTTGTCCCACTGCATCCTATAATCATTGTCCATGTAAAATTTAACCAGCAAATCAACAGAGCAATCCTCAAATGTGGTGACGCTCATATACTTCAACGGTCCATCCTGCAAATCAATTCATTAATATGTTGAAAACTTTAAATTGGGAAAAAAGAATGTTGAAGTGCAAAAAAAACCTTAGGTTTGCAGCACTTGGCCATGTAGGAAACGGAATTAGAAGACTTCTGGATGACGTTTTCCCAGATGTTTTGAGGGGGATTGTCCTCCAGGTTGTCGATAAGGTTCTTCAAATCAGAATCGGAGATGATTTCCGTAGTTCTGAGACAAGAATAATAAGGAGATAAATTCCAGTTTATTCTTGGAATTAAATATAATTCAAGTGGCGGGCAACTAGAGAGAGGGTTACCGGAGAGTTGTGAGAGCATCTGCTTCGGAGGGAAAGGATGATCGGCGGGGGCGGGGGCGGGGGCGGAGGCGAGAGGTGAGGAACCGGAAAGTGAAGATGAGGAGTATGACGGCGAGGGTCCATGTCCATATCCAACCATGTCCGTAAGGATTTGCCCTCCAGAATAGTGTTAGCAATTCTTCTTCTTTGCACATAGACATAGTTGGTTGATTGATTGATCGATCACAATGAAGAAGCAGAGAGAGAGAGAGAGTATAATGGTAGTCCGATTGGGGTCCACATCAAGTCTTGTTTGCATCCATGGATTGGATTGGATTGGATTGCATTGCACTGGATGGCATCTGATTGTTCCCCCATACCCATACGGTCCCTACGCCTAGAAAATGAAAATCCTGCAGCCCTACTCCAACCAATATTAATATTAATATAAAAAATGGTATTGCATTTGGGCCCGCAATGAGGGATTTGGATCCTCTACATTTTCTTTGGTAAATTTCTTATGAATTTCGGAGAGAGAAAGACACACGTTAATAAAAAATATTATAAGTTCATACTCAATTTATTTATTTATTTTATTGTGTGTGTCTTTCTCTCTCTGAAATTTACAAGAAATTTACCAAAAGAAAATGTAGAGGATCCAAATTCCGCAATGAGACCTGCCCTATATGGCCTCTCACTTCCTCCGCCACCCATTTCCTTCCGTTCTTCTTCTTCTTCTTATTTTTGGAGAGTTTTCGGCTGACTTGTGGCTACAGAAGTAATGATTATTTATGGCTCTACCTAGGCCTGATAGTTTAATTCAGCGTGGTATGTGTGTTAAAAAAAAAATACGTGTTTAGGGGGTCTAAATAAGTCGAGTCAAGCCGAATACTGCAAATTCAAGCTCGAATCCGACCACGATACTCGAGACTCGAGCACGACTTCAGTGCGACCGAGTTCACTTTTTTCAAACTCGAGCTCTACAAACTCGTTGAGCTTGAGATTTACTCGGCTCGATTTATAACAAAGGGAATTAAAAAAATATAAAAATCATAAAAAAAATAAAAACGTTAACTACTACAACGGACTATTGAAAATATACTAGGGAACTTAGGATTTTACCTTATTTAGTGTAGGATTGGAATATATTTATAATTATGTCAACCATAAAGAGTAAACTAATAATTTAACACAAGCTCGATTAATCTTTCGATCTTGTCGAGCCAAATATCAATGAGCTCGAACTCGAACTCAAGAACTATTTGAGTAGCTTGACCTAGTATCACTTAGGTAGTAGTATCCAAGTTAATAATAGCTAGTAGTAATAGATATATTGTATTATATACTTTTAAGAAAGTGTAATTTATTCTTTTACATAAAACTATAAATTATTAATAGACAATGTAGTTCCTAATTTTATTAAACTTAATTTCGCTTAGATAAGACCAAATACACTTATGTACCATCAGCATATTTAATAAATTAAGCTTGAGTTCCGCTCTGTAGTATA
>JAUEKW010000014.1:13973-47391 GCA_032274785.1 Ajuga reptans
AGTCGTTAAAAGGCCACCAAGCATTCAATGCCTCCATTTCTCTCCTTGAATCATCAGAAGCAGCCATTACATTTACGCTGCTGCTGCTGCTGATGATGATGATGGAGATGATAACACACCGAAGATTCACCATGGAAGTGGAATCCGTCTGTGATAATATCGAAACAATGAATTAAAACAATTTTTTTGTGGAGTAAAGCGCAGTGGTGTTGGTGTTCTTATAATCATTTGTATCTGCAAAATGGAAACAGAAAATTCCAAGTCAATGCAAGTCCACTCGTCCCCAGTCAACTTACATGACCTTAAGGGGCAGTGCATTTTTCCTCAGTATTTTCTTCTTGGTCGTATGCACCATTAATGGCGGGTAGATTAAAGTTTCTATTAACAGTGACAACAACTATTAAAGAGTTGATGGCTACCGATATTCACATGAGATCACCTGTTATATATGTGTGATTCATCTTGTATTTTATGATATTCACCAACGTCATGTGTGAGAAGAATACAGTTTTAGTCCCATGGGGCACGAGACTGTTTCATTTTGATTCCATGCGTTGCAGTTTTGACCCCAAAAATTTCAAAACAAAATTTTTGAGCACTTCTAGTCCCAAAAAATTAGTACTTCTAGTCCTAATCATAACAACACTGTTGGGATGCAAAATTCATTTTTTTGGGGGAAAAAGAAAACAGATTGTAGAGCCAAAACCTGTGAAACCCTATTGATGTGCATATATTTATTTTATATTTTATAGTTATATTCCCTTATAATTTATGATTATTATTCTCTTCTTGATCTTAATAAATTGTATTTTTTGTGTAGGAGAATAATAGTTGGGTTGGAATGAAAAATTGGCTGAAATTGACAAATTGGGCTGAAAATTGAGCAAGTGGGTTGGGGTGAAGAAAAATGGGCTTGGATCTATTAAAGAGTCCAAACCTATGAAGAAGCACATGAAGAGCTTAATTATGATTTTCTTTTCTCCTTGTAATTATTATTCAAGATTTTCTCCTATCTTTTCTAGATTTGATTAGGATTTGGAGACTCATTATTTTTACGCTATATCAGAGACAGAGAGGGAGGAACGTTTTCTTCTTCTTCTCCTCTCACGAAATTCTGCCTGTTTTTTCTTTTCTTCTT
This sequence comes from Ajuga reptans, assembly GCA_032274785.1. Lineage (NCBI taxonomy): Eukaryota > Viridiplantae > Streptophyta > Magnoliopsida > Lamiales > Lamiaceae > Ajuga > Ajuga reptans. Next base: position 15,112 of record JAUEKW010000014.1, read on the forward strand.
TTTCTTCATTCAACAACAATTGCTAGACTATTTTTTATGAAGAACATCAATTCCAGCATGCGTGGCTAAGGTTCTTTTTCTGATTCAAGGGTTATAATTCTAATTATATTATTGTGAGGCTGTGTTTTTATTGTTCATGTTAATTCAAGAATTTGTAGATTCAAGCTTATTTTTATAGAAATTGTTTATTGTATTGAATTGACAACTCAATTAGTATTCAATTTCTCTGCTATTCATGAATTAAACCTGTTTGTTTTTCTTTCATTCACATCAAACCAGAAATTAAACCTGTTTGTTTTACACCTGCCCCGATTCACTTACCGGTCTTTGCCAGATACATATTTAAAGAAGAAAGAAAATAAAATTGAAACATTGATTGCAAAAAAAGTAGCACAAACCAAACTCATTCTATACACACTCTCAATTTAGGTTCAGTAATTAAACCTCCGCATGAAGTGGACGCCAGTGGCAGTGGCACAGGGCCGACGGCGCCTCCTGCTTCTGCTGATCGCCGTCGTGGGCCGGTGGCATGTCTCATCAGACTGAACATTGCAGGAGAAGAACACATCAAGTTTGGAGAAGAAGACTGACCAATTTCTAACGGTTTGGTAGCGAACGGAATGGGATATTTTTTTTTTTTGGGAGATGAAACAGGGTTGGTTATATTTTCAATTTTAATTTCCAGTTTTTAATATTTTTAGCATTGTTTACGAAATTTTATTTAATACAATTAGATGAATGTGATTTGATTTTATATAAATATAAATATTTATAAATATTATAGTTAGATATAAATATTTTATTAGCAGAGTAGGAAATAATGGACCTCGATGTTGATTAACATTTATTATATTATATTACATGAATTGATAATTATGAATCACATCAAATTATTATGAAATATATTGTATTATATTAAATGAATAGTAGTGATGAACATAACTTACATATTTATTTTAAATGTATTAATTTGGAAAAAAGTATATGAGTGAAAATTGTAAAAACAAACATGATTTATATGTTTAAAATAATAAAAAATTGGAAAAAATTCCTTTAGAAATATAAACAAACAAGTTTGATGATATTTCTGATTTGGGCGATTTTGGTATGTTTAACTGTTTTTTTTTTTAAATTTAATAACGTCAATTAACCGGCGTGTGCTAAGTTAGTCAAAATTGGGCTACTAGTGCCATCCTTCATCTGGGACCACTTCTGCTATTTTTCAAATTTCTGAGGTCAAAAGTTAAGCTTGGGACCAAAATGAAACAGTCACGTATCCCGTGGGATTAAAATCGTAATTTTCTTCGTCATATATATAGATGATGTTACTAATTATACTATATGACATGTGTTAAATACAGTATAACAGAAAATGAAACAAGTACCTTGAAGTACCTTGACTAAAGGAAAAAAATTATTAAGGAATTTTTTTTCTTCTTAAAAGATGATTCTTATAGAAATATTTTATTAGTTTATTTACAAAATATCTTATGTTAGAATAGAATATATTTTATAGAAATACAGAAAATATTTCTATTTTAGGATTATTTGAATACCTATTGTCCATGTGATTAACTCAGAAATATAAATATAATTTTTAATGTTCGTTTATATTCAAAAGGTCACTAAGAAACATGCATAGCTTTTTACTCCACATTTATTATATAATACTTTTTGAAAAATAGAAATTGTGTAAGTATCACTAGATTCTCATAATGAATTTAAAAAAAATAATAAAAACTACCTATTCACGTGCAAGGCACATGTACTTTACTAGTAATCTTAAAAGAGGAGATGTTAAGCTTGGCCAAATCAGGCCCCTTACTAGTTCCAATCAAGTCAAGCCAGATCAGACCCTCATGGATCAGGCACATGATGTTTGTAAGCTTTTGTATGACGTCTCTATAGTTATATGTGGAGACTTTAAGTGCACTCTACTTGATACTTTACTAGTAATGCTAAAAGGTGAGATGTCAATATTTCAAAGCTTTGCATAATGTTTCTATATATAGTTATCTGTGGAGACTTTAACTGCACTCCACTTGTGCATGTATACTTTACTAGTACTCCTAAAAGGGGAGATGTCAAGATCATGCACATTTCTAATTATCCTAAAAGGGAGATGTCAAGCATTGTACAACTTTATCATGGGAAGGAAGCTACATCTATTTAGTGTTGGACCGTGATAAGTCTCTGGACAAGCCTTTTGTGATGTAGAAAATTGCTGCTACAAAAATCCATTCTCATCTGTTTGGACTCCAGCAGAGATACAAACTGCAACAGGTACGATATATTGCGATGTAATGAAGCACCCTTGCATTTGACAAGTGCATTTGTTGGAGTTGATGGATTAAGAGACTCGGCTAGTGGTAAACCATTTTTCATTTGCCAATGCAACATGTACGAGATATTGTGATGTAATGGAGCACCCTTGCAGTTGACAAGTGCAATTGTAGGAGTTGACGGATTATAAGACTTGGCTAGTGTTGAACCTTTTCACATACTACAACACGTATTCCTAAGCACATTTGATTACATATATGACAATGTAAATGCATACAACCTCTCAAGTTTCTTGCTCCATAACCTAGCATGTTATGCAGCAAGTTCAAGGATCTCCCACCACAAGGAACTGGCTAAGTGATCACATTGCACTCGTTTTTTAATATACTTTCACTTGAGATATCTGATACTCAATGTAAAATAAAATGGTTATTCGGTAGAATTGCCTCACTTTCTTTGTTAGTTTTAATGTTTTATATGTTATTGTACACACAATTACTTTAAAATTATTTCAGCGATGAAATAGAACTTTATCGCTAAAATTATTAGAATTTAAATATACTAAGAACGTATTTTTTATTTATTAATTTCAAGACTTTAGTGATTTCCAACTATACTCAAGTTATTTATCGCTAAATTTTAGCGGTAAAATGGATATTTGACCGCTATTTGATATATAATTTATAGAAAAACATAATTAACTATTTATTTTAAAAAAGAGTATGTTTTGCGACGAAGTTTAATATTCTTACCGCTAACTTTGCAGCGAATAATGTATTTTAATTGCTAAATTAAGCGACGAAATATTGGTTTTCGTAGCGAAGTACACGTGGCAACAAAATGGCTAAGAGGTTACTAATATTAACGGCAAAACTCGACATTTGTATACACCTGTTTTGAAAAGTAAACTAGACTTGAATGGTGATCCTCTTTTAGTGCATGCCTTTGAATTTGGTAGAATGTGGATGATATCTTTGTCAAGCACTTTCCAATCATGTTAAATAGGTTGCTAGAGTCATATCACAACATTTCAACCAGAGATGGATTTAGGGGGCAAGGCGGGGTGGCAGTCCTCCCCTTAGACTTTAAAAAAACAATTACATGTAATTTTATCTAATATTCTCTATTGATATTATTAATATATAAGAGTCCGTTCCTCTTAGTTCTTCAAAATTAGCCACTTTGACTATATTTCGTCCCAATACTCTATAATCTACTTCTATTATCTTACAAAATTTGTTTTGCCTATTATATCCTTAATAAGTTTTAATTTTTATGGTTACTTTAGTTAACTTTATTATTAAAGATATATAAAATTGGTAAGAGTCATTTTATAGTTCAAATCTCGTCTATTAGTTCGTGGGATTTTCTATTTCATGAGATATGGTATTTAATTTACCTAATGATATAAATTTAACTTATATATTCATGATTTATTCTTAATATTTAATACTCTTCATAATAGTTTTTTTTTTTTTTATATTGGAATTCACTTTGTAGAAAAAGAAAAAATATCAATTACTGAATTTTTAAAGTTAATTTAGTAGATTTATTTTTAAAGTGGATAGAAAATTAAACATCTAATAGTTTAATAGGACTTTAGTAACTTTAAAATCCGACTTAATTAGTTAGGATAATGATGATAACTCTTATTTATTTATAGAGGTAGAAGAGAGTTACTTAGGTATTTAATATTTGGAGAACTATTAAGTTTAGATATTTTGATGGTGAACAAAAATACTAATATGGTTTATGATTAACACACACACAAAGAAAATAGATAATGAAAAATTAGAACACTGAATAATGGTAAAAGTTCTTATTGGTTTTATTTCCCATCTCTCATTCTCGAGAGAGAATTACTTTCTTTTTTTCTCTTTGCTTTCTTAATTAAAAATTAGAACACTAGAGAACTCGCTCATTCACTTTAACAGTTACACATGAATCCCTAGTTTGACTTTCAGTAATAAGTCACATACTGTTAATAAATTATGTCTCGAAAAAACTAAATTATAACATCAAATAAATAGACATAATATTGTGATATTATTCATATTTACAATTTATATTTATAAAATATGAAGTTACTATATGAGAAGTAAAATATACAAACTTGATAGTCCATCTTTTGGTATAAATTCATGATAAATAAAAATTTATAAATTAGTTTTAACTCTTGAACATTACCAGTTCCTTTAAAATATATATTTAAGCTTTGATTCTTATTTTTGACATATGACAAACTATTATTGGTTAATTACATAAAAATTCACGATCTTTTGGTCATTATCATTTGCAAAATGACTTTTCAAACATAACATAGAAATGTACTACATTTATAAATTCTTTCAATTCAATGCATCCGAGAAATTTTTTAGCTTCAATTGCTAATGTAGAACCCGCAATCAGACTTTTGGCCACCACATCTACATACATGTAATCATATGATTTTTATAAACTCCTAAATGAAAATGATAACGTTTACCAACTATGTTTAATGATAAAAAAATATCGCTTCCATTACGGGTCAATTTTTTTTTTGTACAATTAGACGTATGTAATTGGGCATGTCAAAATCACAATTTCAGGTTTCAAGTTAGTAATTGGAGCCCAAAACTTGATTGGTGCATTGAATTGAAAACGTTATAAAGGTGATGCATTTTTCTATGACAGTTAAAAGATCATGCTGTAAATGATAATTGACATAAAATTCACCAAATTTTTACTTAATTACCCATTCTTTTATTAAATAAAAATGTTTGAAAGTTTAATTAAAGATAAGAATACCATCTTAAATAAAGTCTTGGGGGAAAGTTGGATGAAATTAGTTTGAAATTTTATAGTCTATTAAACAACGTAAAAAGTATGCCAATTCAATGTGTAAATGTTTCACAATGATTTATGCTACTATGTATAAATGATTTCAACATTTTACATAGTTTTTTTTTATATATAAATGAATCACTCAACTCTTATTATAAATATAAATTAGAATAATATTTATATACAACTGACATTTTATTTTGTCTGGATTTGTATATTATAAATTTGTTAATTACAGTAATCTCACTAATTTTCTAAATTGTTGAACTATCAATATAAAAACTTCTAAAAACAAAAATATATTTTACATAAATCATGTAAAACCAAATAAAATATAAATATAGGATAATTAGACTAAGTATACAATAATAAATTTAAAGGTTAGATTTTAAAGTAAATAGTAACTTAAACTTCAATATAATATAACCTTAAAGCACATAAAATCACGCTAAAAGGATGAATCAAATTAGAATATATTTGAATATTATACAAGTAAAAGATAATAATTCATACAATATACTACCACACCATTGTATGTAATATAATATTGAACTTAATAATGAAAAACTAAAAAATAATATCAGAAAAGAATACAAAAAATAAATACGAAAAAATAAATTATCTATATTATTGTTTGATGTACATACCATTTATTAGAAATAATTAATTAAAAATTATTTCAAATTAAAGACCTCCATATTTTTAATTTTATATTTGAATAAACATCAGTCACGTGCGTCGCACGTGCTATTTGCTAGTTTATAAAAAAGAATGGACCTTCCTTACTAGATTCTTTCTTTGTGAGCTCAAGAACCATCCAAGTACTAGTCTGATTATTTTTCCAAAGCATAGATAATAGAGATTAACTTTATATATAAAGGGTGTTTTAATTAATACGGTCATTCAGCAGATGCAAATTTTGAGTGTCTCGGAGATAGATAATTTGCTTCTCCACAAACAACTCCACCTGTTTGCAATGCACAAATGATACAATTAACAATAATTAATTTAATAAAATTAAAATTATCTTGCATTTTCTCCCCAAAATAAATTGTGATTTACACATGTTAGTGTGGTACGACCCACAATGAGAAAAAAAGTATGTTGATGTGTATATTGTTATGAGTCCCACATTTAAAGATTTGATTCACTTGCACAAATACCAATAACCTATTACCCTATAATTTTATAGATTAACGTCCAAATATATTTTTATTTTCACACAAAAACCAATAAAACTTTGTAAACACCACTGGAAATACTAAAAAACTGAAAAATTGGAGATAAAAATAAAACTAAACGTGCCCTATGTTTTGCACTTCAGAGTTCAGACGACTATATATGGAGAATGGCTTGGGTAATCTGATTGCTAAAACAGGCTATTGGGCTATGGTTACTACTTCTCTTAAGGAGGAGGCAAATGCCTATACTTATATATCAGTCACTGTGAATGATATTCGATGCATGGCAAGAGGGATGAACTGCAAGGAGATTAATTATGTTAGTAGGAATGCTAATAAAGTAGCCCATTTTCTGGCACACTTTGGCGCTATTTTAGTTTTGAAACTATATTTGGATGGAGGAGGTTCCAACTCAATATACTTATTTTATTTTCAATGATGTAAGACGTGAGCCTAATATTTTGTAATCAACGAAATATTGTTTCCTTAAAAAAGTGAACTCCCAAGTTTTCTTTACATTCACACAAACCTTTTATTATTATAAATTAATTATTATTATTAATTTTTTGAGGAATATTATTATTATTATTATTATCAATTTTCTTTTTTTGAGGGAACACAACATAACTCTATATTCCCTCAAAAAAAAAAAAAAAACATAACTCTATTTTGTGCAACATAAATGAATGATGATGAATTAACTCAGTACGACGACGTATATGTTTTCAAATTACACGAAGGCACTACCGTGGGGGCTGAAGTGAAAGCAAAACCTTGCGCCTAAAGTCCCCGCAGATCTCTCGACTGTTGAATTATCTCTCAATTCTTCTTGTGTATTTGCTTGATTTTTTCTTGGTAATTGATTTTGCTTATTAAGTTGATACAAAAAGATGGAGGATGTAATCGTGGCAGTAGTGATGATGATTGTGCTTTTCTCTTTGATTCCACTATATTTCTGGAGACGTCGGCTCGATTCACGCCCTCCTCACCAACATCAAGAAGAGCCACAGGTATGCAGTTATTTTTCTCAAATTTTGTATTTCCCCTATTAGCAGAATCGACTATTTGCAATATTATATTTGAGATTATTCAAAGTTTTTAGGTGTTGAGTTTCTGAATCGAATTTGTGTTTGAAATAGCGGAAATTGTAGTATTTAATTTCTGTGTTTGGTGTAGGATGTACGAGGGGAAAGAGTGGTTAGGGCTGGTAATGCTCGGCGAATGCGGCGTAGACCTGCGGCTTCCGCTGCTGCCAGCACATCTTCAGCTGCCGCTGTTGCTGAAGGTTTTGCTGTTTTTTTTTACTCTTTCTCTGTTTTAGTGTGATAATTTATTCCTCTATTCTCATTGTATTAATCTGTTATGATTAGACTCCTATAACGATTTTCGAACACGGAAATATGATACTATTGTTAGAAAAGTTAATACCTAGACCTTGGAGGTTGGGGGCTCTGAGGAAGCACCTCTGCTTCCCACTTATGACCCTTCATAGCAGAAATGCAGCAGCAAAATAGAATAAAAGCAGAGTATTTTCAAGAGATGTTAATTAATTAATTAGTTGCGTTTATTAGCACTGCATGCTGCGCCAACATCAAGATGCCCTGTGATGCCCTGTGATTTCTGTGATGTGGTTCCAAGAATGTCCGCATACCTATGTTCCCTCGCCGAATTTACTTTCTATCAGTTGTTTGTTATATATCTGATTTGGTGTATTTTTAGCATAATTTCCATTAACTGTTTCCTATAAAAATAAAAAATAAAAATCCATTAATTAAGTTCAATTCTCAACAAATTATTAACAAACATGAATCAGGAGAAGTTCTTTGAAAGGGGGTAATCTTGAAACGACGAAGAGCTTCTTTTAGCTGGCATTGGTTTTTGTGACGACCTGCTTACAATTTTTTATTGGACCCTGAAACGGCTAATGGACCTTAATGTATTTTATAAGAATATGAAGCATTTGGGTGAGCTGCTCACTGCTTGTAGGTGAAAAATCTTATAAGCATTTTGATACAGTTTTGCCTATATCAAAGTATGTATCTACAGCTTGTAGTTATTGCAACCTGAAGTGGCTACTGGGCCATATTGTTTTTATATAAATATGAAGCATTTGAGTACGATGTCACCGCTTGTAGGTAAATAATCGTATAAACATTTTGATAGAATTTTGGATACTCACAGACGCGCGAGCACATAACACACACGCGCGCACACACACACACACACACACACATATATATATATATATATATATATATGAGTTTGATATGTTGGACAACCACTGTGAGCACCTCGTGAGCACCTGCTAGTGTGTCAATGATGTAGCATATTTAAAAAACTACCACATAAGGAGGTGCTCACAGAGGTGCTCACCGTAGTTGTGCTGCACATTGATTCTCTATATATATAATGGACCATATTGTTTATCTTAATATGAAGCATTTCGGTGAGATGCCTACTGCTTTTAGGTGAACTATCTTATGTATATGAATGTACTATGCACATGTATGTATTTTGTCTTAAGTTTTTGAGTCCTTGACCTTGATATAAGCCTCTTCCTTTTTTACCTATTATCGTTGTATGGAATTTACCTCTTATTCAATGAGAGCAAACATGTTGGGATAATTCTAATGCATTAATATATTTGATAAATATAGAGGTGTGTTTTTGTAATTTGTATTATCTGGTGGTCCCACCTTCAATGCATTAATCTAGTTTGATATATAATAGATATGTGCATGGCACTTTTGTTGGGTTCTCAAATTGATCCTCTTATTAGGAGTAGATTTTCTTTTGTGTGTGTGTGTGTGTGTGAGAATGGTTATTTTGTTGTTGTCTCTGTTAAGGACATACTGAGAATGCCACTAAATTATGATTTTACGTGGGTACAGAAACTCTTGATGGAAGTGACGATGAAGATGCTGATGATGGGTATCACAATGCTAAAGCTTAAAACAAAAAGGAAAAGAAACGACAAGAGCGAGAAGCACAACGCCAGGTAAAAGTTCCCCATCTGATTCTTTGTTGCATGCCTGAGTGCAGTTTTCTTGATGTTTCATTAGGACTCAAAATGGGTGTACACCCCCTCGATTTTTTTTCTAATTTTGGGACAACTAGTATTCATGTACTTGACATCTTATAATTGCTTCTTAAGGCTGAAGAGGCATCACGTGACTCAAGGAGAACAAAACAAGATCGTTATGAAGAGATGAGGAGGAGGAAAGACGAGGAGCGTGAAGCTCATGAAAGAATGCTGGTTAGTTGATACAAACTACAACATAACTTTGAAAGTATTGAATGTTATATTAGAACCGTTTGTAATTCGTCCAGGAAGAAGCAGCGAAAGCTCAAAAAGCAAAGGAGGAAGAAGCCGCTGCATTGGAGTTTGAAAAGTGGAAAGGAGCGTTTTCTGTTGATGCTGAAGGAACAACAGAAAATGAAGTGCAAGATGGAAGCCAAGGGTTGCTCTTTGATTTCGTGGAGTACATTAAGGTGAAGTTAGCGGGATCCCTATTATGTCCAATCATTCAAGGATCAATAGTTAATTTTAATCTCTTTATTCTACGCACTAAAACATTAATGTAAATATCTGAATGTCAAGTTTATGATTCTAAGCAAATAGTTTTATTTTTTTAATTTTTTAATTTTTCTATTTGATGTATCCATGCATTACATCATTATTGTCGTTGTTTAGAGATGTGCTGACATTAAATTGAGTGGGAGAGAGGAATTAACGTGGTTATTTATCTTTTAATTGATTTTGCAGAAACATAAATGTGTTCCTCTGGAAGATATTGCTGCAGAGTTTAAGATGCGAACTCAGGTAGCACTTGTAGCTTTAATAACTTACAATTATCATGGATGATGTTCTGAATAGTTGGTTCATAGCGTAACATACTGGCCTTTTGTTTAATGCAGGATTGTATCAATAGGATAAACTCTCTCGAAACTATGGGTATACTCTCTCTCTTTATAATTTGCATCAATTTTCTTCTATTCTCCGTAAAGGAAACAGTCTCTTCCTTGTGTAGTTATCGGATAACATGAAGCAGCATATGTTGTTCTTACAGGAAGATTATCTGGTGTAATGGATGATAGAGGAAAATACATATATATCTCGTTGGAAGAAATGCAAGCTGTTGCTGATTATATCAGGCGTGAAGGTAGGGTCAGCATATCACACCTTGCTAGCAAGTCCAATCAGTTCATAGATTTGGAACCAAAATCCCAGTTAGCTGAAGATATGGGCAGCATAGAGGAGATAGCTTTTGCTTGACAATGCGCGTCTCGTCAGGAAATATGTGTACTAACAGAGTTATAGATCTTGTAAATGAACTTAATAAGAGTATGCTTCGCCTTGGAGAAGGTACGTTTTTAACTTTTTCCTTTTCCATTTTAAGAAATTTTGGTGCAAGGGAATGATGTTATTCTGCAAATGATTCAAATTAGGGATGAATTTTAAGTAGAAGTTTGCTAGTATTATTTAACATGTGTTTTTTTTTTTTTTTGGGTTGTAATCTGGTAAATGTTGATGGAAAACAATTTGCATAATTTTGATGGCTACCGTAGTTTGGAAAGGAATGAGTGAATTTCTTAGCCACATTATAAGAATGAATACTCCCTCCGTCTCATATAAAGAGTCCTGTGTCAGGAATTTTCTTGTCCCAAACTAAGAGTATTGTTTCAAAAATTACCTCGTTTTACTAGTTCAAGTGAAAAATTAATTTTTTTAATTTCACATGTTAGCTAGATAATAGATATGATTGAATAATTTCGCAAGGAAAAAAAAAACTGTGAGTGTTGTTTATTTATGGTTTTTGAAGAGTTGTACCTTTGTCAAAATAAAAAGTTGTATATTTTTAAATATAACTAGATTAGGTCCCGTGCGATGCACGGACTTTTATAAATTCTTTTTTTTTAGTTTTTTCAATTTTTGGGCCGTGAGAACATTTTAAAACTTATTCTTTAATTCAATTTGTTTAATTTAGTCTACTACTGTTTCAGTTACTTCTAATAACTTTTTGAACTCATCAGAGAAATTATACTTTATGTAGTCTACACTATAATGCATCTTTATATGTTGAGACATTCTTCGGACCAACCTTTTTATTCTTTTTTTCTCTTCTTTAAATAATGGGTTCTTTAAAAGTATATTGTAAATATATCTTTACGAGATATAAGTTACAAAAAAAATTAGTTCTCTTATCTAGCATGTCTCACTTATTATATAATTTCTTTTATTGCATATATATTTTAAAGTATAATAATTCTACATTTTAAAAATTTAATATTATTTTCTCCCATCGTCTTTATTTCTTCCTTACATGAAAACCAATTTATTTTAAAGTAAATGAGGAGTCGGTTGGTCCGGTACTAAAGAGTCATTGGAATTGGAATAAAGTCGGGAAACAAATAGGCACATGAAGACTGAAGAGTGGAGGAGTCATTGGACACGTGACAGACACATAAATGAACACTTGGCACACATAGGAGAGTGATATTATCCTTTTATAATATATAAGATAAGATTTTTCTTATGGCACGGAGAAAATATTTTTGTAGTGACTTTTTCATAGAAATACCACAATTCCTTTCATGAATATAAATCTATAAATTATACACGTTGGCTAAAAATCATCTTCACTTATTTTATTTGGCTGAAAATCCTGCTCACTTTGTATTATTCATTATTACTGCAGACAATATGGTTGCTGTCTTTTTTTTTTTGTGCTTTTTAGGTGTCTGGAGAGATCGAGGATTTACGCTAACTTGGAAGATGTCACGATTTGCAGTTTTATCTCTATTAGATTTTTTCAATGTGATGCACAATTTGAAATATATTCATTTGTGAGAAAAATTAAAATTAAATAATTTAAAAAAAATTGAATCACTGAATTTTTGTTAAATAAAAAATATTAAATCATGTAATAACTTTTTATTTCATATATAAAAATTATTCAATTTATTTTTATTTGCAACTTATCCAATATAAATAGTTCAACCCATGAAAGATATTGAAATATAAGTACAATTATCAACCAACAAAAAATTGTTTATTTCAAAATGTATATATTGTGTCAAAATATTCAGTATAAGTATCAAATCAAGTACTAAGAAAAGAGAATTGATTTTTATCTATTGCAAATTGTAAAAGTTTAAAATGAATTTAAAAATAAAAAGTTATTTGTGCCTTTAAGATGTTGGAAAAATAAAAACATTTAAGAGATAGAGAGTACCAAAAAAAAAAAAAAAAAAGATCTCTAGATTCTTCCCATCTCTTACCCAGGCGTACTTGTTTATCCACTATTTCTCCTTTTCTTTTTCTTTACAATTTTTTTTTTTAAATAATATCCCTAAATTTGTAAAGTGAAAAGTAGTTGTTTTTTACTCTAAACTGTTGTAATTTTATAAGAAAGATAAAACATATAAATTTGTTTATAAGGTTTTCAAGGATAAATAAATTTAACTAATTTTTTTCAAAAATATTAGTTAATAAGTATTTATGATTAACATATTTTTTTTTTAAAATGTTCATTTGTAGGCCAACCCAATGAAAATAATCTAACTCATAGTATATACACCGTTTAAAAAAAAAAAAAAAAACTCATAGTATATACACAAATCTAATCTAAATAATTGACAAAAAATTACATTTTTCTGAATGTGGCTTATTTTAAAATATGCAATATAGATAGCCCATTAAAGGCCATGAAGAAAAAGATGGCAAAAACTTATATGCCACAGATGCATGGATCTTTTAAGTGAAATGGGTTTGACTAATTCTAGAAGTATTACTTTTGCGCCAAAAAAATATCACTTAATTGGCCAAAAGTATTACTTGTTTTAATAAAATTATGAACGAAAGTATCACTTGGATTGATATTTTTATTATAAAAAAAGGTAATATTTTTGGCCAATTAAGTGATACTTTTTCGCCACCTTATTGAGCGGATCTAAAAAAAGGCGCTAAATAAAAAAATATAAAATATTTGAAGTCCATTCATGTATATCCATTTATCAGCAATTAATATTTTTTCGAGAAAAACTAATACTACCTTTTTAAAAGTCGGATTTGGGTCAACCCTTGCACATATGAAGATCCATGCATCTAGGGCACATAAGTATTACTCGAAAAAGATTAATTTGATATATTTTACTGAAGAAATGGAAAAGAGCCAAAAAAAAAAAAATTGTATTTTTTTAATAAAATAAATCAACCATAAATTGTTACCTGCAATATGTATATAGCAAAATTCCAAAAATAATCTAATTTTGGACTGATTTTGGCATGATTTTACTATATATACATATCTTCTATTATATTAGCAATGATTTAAATCTACCTGTCTTTAGAAGGTGGAATAAGCGGAAAAATATGTATAATTTCCCTTTATAGCACAGAGGGTTCTCTAGTAAAATGATGCTTAAGAAAAAAAAAAGAAATAAGAAAAAGAAAAGAAAAGAAAAGAAACGAATTCAAAGCAATGAATTCAAGCTCGAACGAGATTGATTGGAAAGAAAAATCGAACCTGGAAATGCTAAGAATCAACATCATTTGAAGCACGAAAATCCGATCATCGCCTTATTATATATCTAATAAAAAAAATCTTGCAATATTACATTAAGGAAGTAAAGGAGTTTATCTAACCAATAGAAAGTCGTCATATTTAGGTTTTCGAAATAAATAAAGAGAATACCATTACCACTTTCTTTAAAGTAATAAAGAAAAATCCTATGATAGTATGAGAAAATTTGGCCATCTAAGGTGTGAGTTAATGCAAAGATTATTCATTGGAATTAAATATATTGATATTGGAGCATTTACAAATTCATTTCGGACTATTTTTTATTCTATATATATTTGTTAGAGACACATACATAAAATTAACCAAAAAAATACTATTAAGTTTTTAGTTAAATAATCTTAAAAAATTATAAAAACTATATGTATATATATATGCATAAGTTTCTAATCAATTAAGTATAATCCTAAACACAAATGTATCTTGCATCAATGACTTGTATAATCTTATCGTGTACTTTAAATACTTAATTTTGATAAACTAAAAATAATATATCGACTACAAATTAAAATTAAAATGGATTTATTTCCCAAAGTGAAAAGATGATATTGTTTATAATTACCCCATATGTTGCATAAAAATATATGTATTTCAAAAATATTTTGTATCCCAAGTCATGTTTGAAAAGAATCACTGCGTTGTTTTAATAGTTAAAGTAAAAATATTAAAAATATAATTTTACAAAAAATTAAATATTATTGAATAGTAAAAAAAAAATACTACTATTTTAGGTTTTGGATAATATTTTTAGAAAAAAAATATAATAAATCTATAAAAATCTATAAGAAAGAAATTCTATTTTCTTGCATATTTACTACGGCGACGAACAATCAAATTATAACTATAGTTATTCCTTTTTCTACTTCTTCTTCCAAGTGCAAGATAACCCCAAGGAGTTGTGGGTTTTTTTCTACCAATTGGGGCTCGCCCTTCACCACCCCCATGGGGATGGTCTACAGGGTTCATAACTACTCCTCTCTGAATTTAAATTAGTTTGAAAAGTGGTTCATTCTTTTTAATTTGTCTCTTTAAGATTATTAAAATTCGCATATTTGTACCAATATTATATACTTGATAAATAAAATGTGTCAAAAAGATTAAATTAAATTAGACTAATACTAAAATTATATATGGCGCTAAAAGTTATAGAATAGGATCATCATTTTCTTTAGAGCAGAATAGAATCATCATTTGATAAAGATCTAAATGTATATAACAATTCTTTTATTCTAAGTTTTAAGACTTTTAGACGTGTTACTTATCTTAAATCTATTTTTTCAGTTTAGCATCAAAATTACAATGTGTCTATTTTTATTATTTGCATCATAATTATATCTTTTTCTCAACAAAAATAATATATTCGAATTGCCTTGTAATTTACACTAAAAGGTATATCAATATTCAATTTATTGGAGCATAAATTTTCTAAAACTTCTCATGTCAGTTAATATATTTAGGCCAAAATAAATCTTATAAAAAATTAATAAAATTAAAAATTAATGTCACCTCATACAAGTTCAACTAAATTCTAGCTCTTAAATTAAAATATAAATATATTACATTTGATTTATAGTTTCATATTTTTGAAATAATATATAAATAAATAATGCAAAACTAAGTAGTGGATGAAATTATTAATTCTTGCAATAAATACATATTAGTAATGTGGTAAATTACATTGTTGTCCTTACATATTCCTTATAGATAATTGTCTGATAGAAGGGCATTTTTACCACTATATTAATATGTAAGAAACCACCCATACTTTTTTAAAGGTAAGTATATTTATATATATATATATATTAATGAAATATATAGAATAAATAGAACAATACCTAGAAATACTTTGTATGTTAAATATAAGGTGAAGATGAATTGATAGAACCAATAGTGGTCAGAGAATAAAAATAAAGTGAGCCACATTTGACTTTAATATGACCTGAGATTAATAACACTGGTCACTTTGTTAATCATAATCCTTTCCGGTCAATTGGCTACTCTTTCATCAGCATGTCGAAGTGGAATATTGGAAACTTAAATAAAGAACAAAGATGGGGAAGGAGTCAATGTCATTCATTTAAGTTAATTGTTCTAATATATATACAGCTGTGTGGTTAGCTCAACAAACTGTTACAGTATAACAGAATAACATTCAAAATAATAAATACAATAACTGAATCTTTGGCGTGGCAGAAGGATCTAGAATACATCATCTAACAACTCCCCTTAAACTTAAGATTCTATAATCAAGAACCTTGAGTTTGCTCCTCATTATGTCAAACATAGAGCTGGATTTTATCTTTGCGAACACATCAAGCCGCTGCTACTTTGAAGAGATGTGTCTGACGTCAACAAGCTTCTGTTGCATCTTCTCTCGAACAACATATGAATCTAACTACATGTGCTTTGTCCTAGCGTGAGTGAATTATGCTCAAATTATCACACCAAATGACTAGCTTTGTGTACTCCCCAGCGATAACTCTTGAAGCAAGCCTTGCACCCAAGTAACCTCTACCGCTAAGTTTGCCTAACTTCTGTACTTAGCCTCTGTACATGATCTTGATATAATATGTTGTTTCTTGGATTGCAGATAAATCAAATTTCCTCCAAACAAAACAAACAATAACATGTGGTGGATCTCATGTCATCACAATTAGCAACCAGTCTGCATCTGAAAAACCAACTAGATTAAGATTGTGGACTTAACAAAACGTAATCCAAACTATGTGCACCACTCAAATATCTCAATATCCTCTCCACTGCCTTCTAGTGTGACTCATTTGGTGATTTCTTGAACTGACACACCTTGTTCGCATCAATAGAAATCTTTAGCCTATTAACTGTAATATACTCCTGTAAAACTGTACATCTTGAACTGGATCAATTCCATAAGCTGCCAATCTTTTCTCAGTACTCATAGGTGCTGAAACACTTTTTGAGTATTGCATCTTGGTTGTACATAGCAGATCCTTAACATACTTATGACGTGACAAATGTACTCCCTGTGCAGTTTGCTTTAAATGTGTACCCAAAAATAATACCACTAGGTCATATCCTAAAGAGCAAAAAATTGATGTAGCTGCTGGATAAGATTGTGTACCTCTGTATCACTACCCATGTAATAAGTATGTCATCTACATAAAAATGAACAATGATCTCTGACTTGACACCTTGACAAAAAAATGAATGATCAGATTTGGTAAAGTGAAAGCCCAGAGACACCAGTGTAGCTTTAAGCTTATCAAATTAACCATGCCCTAGATGCATATTTTAACCAATTACAAAGACCTTTCCAACTTGTAAACACAACCAGGATGCTCAGGATCCTCAAAACCATAAGGTTGTTGCATATAAAATACTTCTACCAAGTGACCATTAAAAATTACATTATTAACATGTATCTATCTAATTTTCCAGTGTTTACTAAGAGCTATAGTCAAGATAATCCTAATGGTAGTAGGATTGACTACTAGACTAAAGGTTTCTGTGAAATCAAAGCTAGCTCTTTGATGGTAACCTTTAGTCGCTAGCCTAGCTTTATACTTTTTGATACTACCATCATGATTTTCTTTCAACTTAAACACCTATTTACAACCTATTGGTTGCTCCCATCTGGCATAGGTACCAATCTCCAAGTGTTATTCCTTAATAAAGCTAAATATTCATATGTCATAGCTTGTTTCCGGTTGGAACCAAGAAGTGCAGCAGCAGGAGAAATAGGTTCACATGTAGCAGAAAACACTTTAGGTTTAAAATTACCATGTTTGTTTCTAGTGATCATAGGATGTCTGTTTAGATTTTCCTCACCCTCTTTATTTAAAGTGTGCTCCCTTGATGTACTGCCTATTTTGTCTAAAATTAGCTCTTCCTTAGAAGACAAAGGATGAAGAGAATGATGTGAGCTACTGCAATAAGTAGGAGTAGGATTAGAAGTGAGATTACTTGGTGATGAAAGACATGACCAGTGAGTTTTGACACTAGAAACAGTAGGTAAGTGTGGGAGTGAAGAATCAGAAGGCTGGATGAGACTAGATGTATGTTAGGTAGCAGATGGGAATGAGTTTTCATAAAAACCAACATCTCTACAAATAAAGATTCTGCCATTATTATCCAAGCACTTATAACCTTTATGGTTAAGGTTATGTCCCATAAAAGTACAAGGCTTAGACCTGTAGTTAAATTTTTGCCGATTGTATGCCTTAAGAAGAGGGAAACACAAGCATCCAAAAGTCTTTAACTGCTTGTATTGAGGAACAAATTTGAAAAATATTTCAGAAGGGGATTTAGAGTGAGTATTTGGAGAGGGAAGTCTGTTTATGATGAAAACTGCAGTTCTAAATGCTTCATGCTAGAATTTGAAAGGAAGGGAAGCTTGAGCAAGCAATGTAAGGCCAGTATCCACAATATGTTTATGCTTGCGCTCATCTAGCCCATTTTGCTGATGAATATCAGGATATGAAAATCGGTAAATGATACATTCTTTAGATAATAGAGTAGAAAATTATATGTAGTCCCCTCCCCAGTCAGATTGCAACATTTTAAGTGAATGGCCAAGCTGTTTTTCTGCCTGTACTTTAAAAGTAGTGAAGGCTTGTAATGCTTTTGATTTTTATCTTAATGGAAATATCCCTGTAAATCTAGAATAGGCATCAATAAAGCCAATGCCGTACCTATATCCACTAGATGAAAGGATAGGAGTTGGCACCCACAAGTCAGAATAACCCAAAGCAAGGGATTAAGTGTATTTAGTATCAGACCGAGGAATGGGAAAATGACGTAATTTTCCCATAGAAGATGCTTTACAAACCAAATGATAAGTTGTACTTTTATTAGGTAGAGTAATATGAGAATTCTTGAGTACAAGCTATAGAATAGGATTACTAGGATGACCTAGTCTAGAATGCCAAACATCATAAGAATCAGAAGTAGAAACATTGTTAGGAAATATATGTTTAGTTTTGATGATGCCAAAGTCCCACATTTGTAAGTAGGAACTAGTGCCCGCTGAAACGATGTAATCTATTGTAATAGATAGAGCTAATTCTGAGCTTAGAGAAGTCACAACTTGTCGGGTACAACAAAGGCTACAACAACGATCAATCTAAACTACAACTGAATTAAGTAGGTTCAGCCGCTGCAAGAAGGATACATCAAGATGCTTACGCAAAGCTAGCTTACAACATAATCTTCCAACAACACGATCCTCTGCTTATAGCATATATCATATAGAAGGGCTAAGCAGCAAATAGTCATCAGCCAAAAATTCAAAGTCCAAACTCAGCGATTTCAAATGATCAAATAGTCGGTAGACACGAGATGCAATCTCATACCGACTATACAATAATGTGAAGACACGTATCTTGACAAAAGCAAAAACAACTGCTGAAACTAACAAGGCACGGTGTACTCTGATCAACCTACCAGCTAAAGATGAGACAACGGCTCTAAGCCGTACGAAGAGAAATTAATGCCAAACGGGAAAAATTTCCTTTACCCATCAACAGAGGATTTTCCCACGGCTATAAATTAATGAGACTGGAGATAGGAGATGGTAAGAGACACAAGCGAGCAAAACTGAAAAGAGACACAAACCAGCAAAACTAAAACGAGATACATTCAAGCATACGAGACAAAACTCAGGTATACAAAGCATCTACAAGCTAGATCTAGATAAAGTCACTCATTCGCCCACATTCAGATCTGTTCTTAAACGTTCAGAGGCTGCTTCAAGTTGAAGATCAATATTATACCTTACTTTCTTAAGTAGTATATTGGGAGTCTTTTGTTGAATCAGGGATTCAAACTAGACTGGTTAATTCTTGTGTGGGCTTGTACAACTAGAGGTGTAGCCTTTCGAGGATAGGTGAAAACTGATGTAGGTATCGAGTCGAGACTCGAGTATTATGTGCTAAAGTTGTACAGTATGAGCAACATAGTGAATTTTCCCACTGTGTGAGGGAAGAGTGAACGTAGAAGGATTACCCCCACCTTCGAACCGCTATAAACTTCTATGTCGTTATTTTCATATTCTGCACATCATTTATTTCTGCCATAGTTGTGATAGCCTTTTACAAACTGTTTTTAACTACTACCATATTAACAACTTTATATTTATACATACAAAGTCTTTCGAAAACCTACTACTACTATTATTCTGCTGCACATAAAACGCATAAGAAAATTGCTAGTTGTAAGCTTCGAAGAACAGGTTACTGTAAAATAAACTGTTCGGTAGAAACTTACTGGTGTAAGCTCTGCTGTAAGAACCAGTTTCTTACAAGTAGACAACGAACCACTTGCCTAACTTTTGAAGAGAAAAATCAAGAAAAAGCTAGAGGTTTATTAAACCCCCCCAAACCTCCACCACTTGGGACTAACAAACATCATTACAATAAGGACATTGATTGGATGCCTCCAGAGAGTTGCTGCAATCTGACTTACTAGCAGGAGAGAAAACATATAGCTCATTCTCAAGATAGTCTTGAAGAAGAATGGCCCAAGTTGAAATGTCCTTCACAAAAAAAAAAAAAAAACAAATGGATAAAACTTAAACATGGCATTATTATCTCTAGAAAATTTAGAGACACTAGAAGATTTTTTTTTATCTGAGGAACATGTAGGATGTTATAAGATTAAGAGTCCTAGATACTACCAACACGAGCAATTTGGAACCGCTTATCGCCCCCAACAAGAACTTGATCACTTCCTTGATAGATTGATTTTTGGGACATGGATTGAGAATCTGATGTAAGGTGATTGGTGGCTCCAGAATTAGGATAACATGGAGTCTAGAAGCTTGATTCAAGAATATAAAGATGAGAGTTGTATGATGTGTCCTTGAGGATGGAAAGACTGACTGTTGTTGGGAGTGAAATGTGGATTGTATTCATGATCATTGTTGTGAAAATATTCCGGTGCAGTATGGTTAGGCTTTCCACAGAATTGACACCAAACTCTGTTGGTGGTCTTCCAATTACTACGGTCACCACCTCTATTGTAGTTATTGCGGCCACCTCTGTTGTTATTATTGTGGACACTTCTGGATTGAGAAAAGTGTTGAGAACGAGTTGTCAAATTATGATAGTTGGAGTTTTTTGAATTGGAGGTAGATGAATTGATTTCAACATTGGCCATGGCATTATCCATAGAACGACATTGTTTCTCCATAGAACAACAATTGGTATCAGAGTGGTTGGTTTCACATCCCAATCGTTTCGGTAAGGAGACCAGCTCCATTCATGGTTTTCAAAATTCATTATTTGCATAAAATTATTTTTGTGTCAAAAACTAACTGCGGAAATGGAAACTTCTTTCTCTAAGGCTCCTATGTTTTCGTTTGAAGACTATGAGGATTGGGCGATTAGGATGCAAGCACATCTATCATCCATGCATGATGAAATGTGGACAGTCATCACTGATGGTCTACTAGTAATCATAAAGGTGAACACTGATGCTCGAATTGATGGAGATATTGTACCCCCTCCAATGGTGGAAAAAATACGTCATGAGTGGACAACTGATGACAGGAGGAGATCTAACTTGGACAACCTGGCAAAGAATGCTCTTTTCGCCACGTTGGACAAAGGAACCTTCAGTAAACTCAAGTCATGCACGACTGCCAAGAAAATTTTAAAGTGATAGATCTAAGGTTTACAGCAATCTTCAACAAGCTGAATTCTGCTGGAAAAGTTTACAGCCAGAAGGAAATCAGCACAATGCTACTAAGAGCCCTCACATCGGATTGGGACGTTCATACTATTCCAATGCGTAACTCTAAAAAGCTTGGGAAGAAAAACATTCACGAACTCTTCACTTATCTCAAATCCTCTGAATATGATGTTTATCGGAGAAAGAGAGAAGAAGAAGAGAGTGGTGCTATAACCAAAGCTTAAGCGGCCAACAACTCACAACATCATCTACAGAATGTTTCTGTACTTGCCATTGCAGCTCAGCAAAAAACCCTAGTTACTCCTACAGAGGAAAGTGTGCCGAATGAGATGGCACTTCTCATGAAGAAATTCCAACGTTTCATGAAAAGGAATCCAAAAGGCAACCCGTCAAGATCCTACCAACCCAGATCTGTAGAACTTCAAACTATAGCAAAGAATGCTTCAGATCTTTGCTACATCTGGAGAAACCCTGGAAACTTTGCCCGAGACTATCCTCATCCCAAAGTGCACAAATATCCTATAGATGTAAGAAAGCAAAGAAGAGAGAAGAGACTGATTGAGAAGGCTCAGCTCAAGGCTTTCCTAGGAGGAACATAAGCAATTAAAGCTATTCCACTTTCCTTGGGGGAACCTACAGCTGATGAAGAATCTGACTATGATAGCGATTCTTCAATTTGTCTTATAGCAAATGAGGTAGATAGATATGATGAGGTCATTTTCCCAACTACATCTTCATATTGAGAATACTGACTATTCAGACTTACTCACTTCATTCAGACAGATTATGGCTGACTTTGACTTAGTCAATCAGTCATACGAAGAACTGAAAGTTGAGAACTTACGACTGCTTGGAGAAAATACAGTGCTTATTACTGAAGTTGAGAAGCTTACAGTAGAAACAATAGACTGTAGCTTCCTCCGATATGAAGTAAGAAAGCTGAAAGAGTCACTCATCCTTCATGAACCGAAGGAAAGGGAGTTGATGATTGTAATTAGGACTTTCAATAAGTCATCACATAATATGGATGACACACTAAATTTCAAACAAAAGCTATGTGACTTGTCATAGGTAGGTTTCGTAGTTATAGCTTCCCACTCTCATGCTTCAAAGTTTCTCACTTATGCTACAGTAAGAAGCTTGATTAATGTAATGTCTGCACCCCACCAACTAGTAGATGAACCTACAGGAGTATCTAAAACTTATGAAGGATCACTTAGTCTGAGATCAGGAGGTAGACGTAACATGGGGAAAAGCCCTGTTGTAGACCATAGAGGCAACACGGTTGTAGGGAACCTCTAGCTTACAACAAGCTCTGCCTGCTGCAGCCAAAGTAATACTACATCAGCCTGAATCCATACAGCAGAAGAACAATCATAGTGTTTCAAAGAGCTATAGGTATCACAATGTCAAGGATTGTGATTGTGGAGAAATCCATTAGTTTGTTTTCAAGGATAAATGGTACTGCACAAGTCCATCTATCCATAGAAAATGATTTTCCGACAATACATCTAAGAATGAGAAATCTTCGAAGGTGTATAGCAATCAAAATGTCTTCATACAACAGATTACTACTCCGAGAAACCACAGAACTTACAGTAAGGGTAAAGCTGTAAGAAATTTACGAGTTCCAAGAGGCACTTACACTTCAGGACCTATCCAACAATGGGTACCTTAATCTTCTTGACTCACTTGCAGGTCAAGTTGAAAGGTGTACAAAATGACATATGGCACATCGATACTGGATGTGCTAGGCATATGACTGGCAACAAGAAGTTCTTAAGTAACTTCAAAGACTACAAATGACCCAAGGTAGTATTTGGTGATAATGCCAAAGGAACTACCAAATGTGTTGGAATCTTCAACAAAAGCAAAACCAGCATTATAGATGTGTACTATGTACAGGGCTACAGTACAATCTACTGAGCATAAACCAATTCTGTGATAAAGGACACTTTGTAGAGTTCAATCAAGGAAAGTGCGTGATCAGAGATGCTGAGACAAACCAAGTTAAACTTACAAGCACTAGAAAGGGTAACATCTATCTAGATGATTGGAAGTCTACCGGGGAGCAACTCACTTGCTTTATTGTAAAAGGAACTCCTGAACTCAGTTGGCTATGGCACAAAAGGATGAGTCACCTGAACTTCAAAACTATCAACAAACTAGCTTGTAAAGGTCTAGTAAGAGGACTACCAGATGTTTCTTACAAGAAGGAAAATGTGTGTGATGCGTGTTTGAAGGGAAAACAAACCAGGAAGTCCTTCAAAGATAAAAGCATAAGGTCATCACATAGACTACTCAACTTGCTCCATATGGACCTCTTTTTGACAAATCGAACTAGTAAGTCTAAGTGGGATGAAGTATCTACTAGTAGTAGTGGATGACTACTCCAGATACACTTGGATTATGTTTTTGACAAAGAAATCAGATATTTAACAAAAGATGCCAAACCTTATGAAGAGCATTAAGAATAAGAAAGGCCTAAGTATTGTCAAGATCAGATCAGAGTCACACAGAGGCACTGAATTCACCAACAAGTTCACAGTGAGTTATTGCAGTAACAATGGAATTCATCACGAATACTAGACTGCAAGAACTCCTCAGCAAAATAGTGTTGCAAATGGAGAAACAGAACATTGAAAGAAGTTGCAAGAACCATGATTGCTGAAGCACAACTGCCTAAAAGATTTTGGGTAGAGGCTACCAACACAACCTGCTATACGCAGAATAGATGCCTTATCAACAAAGAGTTAGATAAGATACCCTATGAGCTATGGTTTGGTAGGTCACCTAACATCTCTTACTTCCATATCTTTGGTTACAGATGTTTTGTGCTGAACAACCAAAAAGAGCACCTAACTGCCTTCGACACTAAATCAGACGAATGAGTATTCATTGGATACTCTGCTATAAGCAAGTCGTTTAGGGTGTTCAACAAAAGTACACTAGTGGTGGGAGACTCACCCCACATGAATTTTGATGTACCTTACTGTAATCCTGAAGGAATAGATGGAATTACAGCGAGTGTTGACAAAATCAGGTTGGAAAAATATAAGGAACAAGTTCCTTAGGTTGAGATTCAACAGCCAATCATAGTTGATGAAGAAGCTGATGTAGAGAATGGAGTATATGACGAAGGAACTGCAAATCCTACAGAAGCTGTGAATGAGGAACTATCTCCAGATAGAAGATCGCTGAAGGATCATCCACAAACCCTGGTTATTGGGAGAGTTAGGAATGGAGTAAGGACTAGAAGATCTATTCCTTATGAAGCTATGTTCTCCTGCTTCATATCTCAAACAGAGTCTGGAACCATTAAAGAAGCTCTAAGTGATCCTAATTTGATTCAAGCCATGTAGGAAGAGCTCAATGGGTTTGAGAGAAATAAAGCCTGGAACTTAGTCCCTAGGCCTACTCATGATGGCGTAATAGGAACTAATTTGGTATTCAAGAACAAGCTGGATGAGTCAGGGCTTGTTACCAGGAATAAGGTAAGGCTAGTTGCCAAAGGCTACTATCAGGAGGAATGCATAGATTTCGAGAAAACCTTTGCCCCTGTAGCCAGATTTGAAGCAATATTCTAGCCTTTGCTGCATATATAAACTTTACAGTCTATCAAATGGATGTAAAGAGTGCATTACTAAATGGACTTCTAGCTGAAGAAGTCTATGTTGAACAATCTCTAGGATTCGAGGATCCAACTGAAGACAAAGTCTACAAGCTGAAGAAGGCGTTGTATAGCCTGGAGCAAGTACCCAGAGCTTGGTATGATACTCTGTCTTAATATCTACTATAAAGTGGATTCCAAAAGGTTGTTGTAGACAAAATCTTATTTAGAATTCAAGATGGGAACACATTGGCGGTCCATATTTATGTTGATGACATCGTATTTGGGTCAAATGACAATGAGCTATGCAGAAAGTTCTCCCAACTCATGCATAATAAGTTTGAAATGAGTATGATGGGAGGACTTAGCTTCTTTCTTCGGTTACAAGTAAGGCAGTTGGATGATGAGACGTTTATCAATCAAGTCAAGTACAGCAAGGAACTGCTTAAGAGATTAAGTAAAGACAACTGCTCCTATATAAGCACACCAATGGGTATAGCTTCAAGACTTGACAAGATGAAGTTGGAAAGGATGTTGATATCATACATTATAGGAGATGATTGGTTCACTTCTATATCTTACAGCAAGTAGACCTGACATCTTGTTCGTGGTAGGATTATGTGCATACTTTCAAGCAGCCTAAAAGGAGTCTCATCTTCTGGCAACAAAAAGAATTCTGAGATATCTCAAGGGTACAATTGAAATAGGACTATGGGATCCAAGAGATAGAGGATTCGAGCTGAAGGGATATTCTGATTCTGAATTAGCAGGTTGCAAGATTGACCGGAAGAGCACAAGTGGCATTTGTCAGTTTCTTGGAAACAAACTTGTCTCTTGGTTTTGCAAAAAATCAGCAATCAATTGCAATGTCAAAAGCAGAAGAAGAGTACATCGCTGCTGAAAGTTAATGTGCTCAGATACTATGGATGCAACAACAACTGAGGGACTATGGGATAATCGTAAGAGAAACTCTCATTATGTGTGATAACACTAGTGCGATAGCTATCACACATAACCAAGTCCTTCACTCAAGGACCAAGCATATAGAAGTAAGACATCATTTCATTCGCGATCATGTCGAGAAGAAGGATGTTAAGCTTGAAAAGATCCACACAGACATGCAGTTAGCTGATATTTTATAACACACTAAAATCAAAAGTATCAGACTTTTCTGTTTGTATTTTTATTTATTTTTTTACAAGGAATTTCTTAAAGTTTATTTTATTTTATTTCTGAAAACTTTTAAAGTGAAATTACTTATTCATTTAAATGTGGTGGCTAACGAGTTTTCAAAGTACACGGGTTTTTTACTTTATTTTACAGGAGGAGTTATCAAGGGAACCCAGCTCACCCGTATCACTTGTCCGGTATAAGAAAGAAAGGTACAAAGATAAGAGTTATTAAAAAGTATTTTAATTTTGTTTAGTATACGAGTAGAATTTAATTTAGGAATTATGGGTAGGATTTTAATATGAATTATACTCAATTTTTTATATGAGTTTACATGAATTTTTGTATGCGTAGAATGTAATCAAAATATTTTCAAAGATCCTTACCCTAATTTTTAGTGTAATTTTTGAAACATAAGGGAAAATAGATTGCGCTACCTAGTAATCATCCTACTTAATCCATTACCTAAATCTTAATACATAAGTACCCTATCATATTGTACTAAACATATAATGGGTTAGTGTATGATATGTATCACTAAGTGCAAATTATAAGTATAATATTCAAAATATTATAGCTAAGTTATTTACACGTAGCCTTGTGTAATTGTGGCCACCTAAGTAAATACACACACATGATTCATTGTACTTCACTTAAGGGGGATGTTTTAACTCAAACCCCTAAATGATGGCAAAAACTTATGTGCACATGGTGCACAACATGCACCTATCCGGTTCAGTTTTTTAGGCCGGTTGAACTGTCCATTTTAACCCGTTTCTAATTTATAGCTTTTTAATTTTTTTTACTATTTTACAGCTTTTTCTATTTTCACACGCTCATATTCTCTCTCTCTTTCTCTCTCTTCATCTGAAACTAGGTTTTAGTATCGCTGTCTCCATCTCCATCACCGTCGCCATCACCATCACCGTCTCTATTGCCATCGCCGTCTCCGTCGCCATCGCCGTCTCCGTCGCCATCGCCGTCTCCATCTCTGTCGCCGTTGTCGTCTCTGTCGCCATCGCCGCTCCATCGTCTCCGTGCTGCTTCTTCCGTCAATTTCTGCCGCTTTCAGGTTTGCATCTTTCTCCACCTCAAACCCTACTATTTGTTGTTTCATTTGAGTTTCAATTGTTGAACCGAAAAGAAAGAGTGGGGTTCGATCCCGGGCAACGGCGATATGTTTTTTATTTTCTCAATCTGTCTGTAGCCGTTATTTATTTGAATCTGTGTTATCAATTTCTCGTTTCCTTTTTTCTTTAACCAAATTGGGTGACATTTCTTATAACTAAGCTATGAAATACCCCCTCCGTCCCATAAAAAGATTTTTTATTAGACGGGGGGAGTATATTCTTTTCAAATGAATTCTACATGTACAGAATTAGTCGAAGAATACCAGAAGAACAACATCAATAGGTTCTAGGTACATTCTCACTTCAATTTGAATCTGCTTACACATAAGATACACAATCCAATCTTTATATCTAATGCATATTCTGCAAATACAATGAACCCCATTCCGCCGCTTTCAGGATTGCTCGCTGACGTTTGTATTATTAATTATTAATAGAGGAAAAATTAAGGTATTTCTAATGTGTAATTGCACTAGTGCTATGATTGAGTATTGATTATTCGAACGAGTTGATAAGATTTTGGTATTGTTGTAGCAGAAAGAAACCCATGGTGTATCATCTTTTACCTACTTATGATTTTGTGTAATTACTGGAATTATGTATACTATGAGTCTAAGATAAATCCTGGAATTTAAACATTGGCGTGGTGGAGGGAGGGGTAGATTGATGGGTGCTTCTTTTGGTCTGCTTCTGAATAGTTTTAACTCTTTAATTGCTTTCTTGATTAAATCTTCGGTGCACTAAAAATGATGTCTCTAGTTCTTCATGATTTAGGACTTCAATCTATTGTTGCTTAAGCTTTACTTATTGACAGAGGAGGTATAGAGGTAAGAGTTAAATTTGGGGAGCACAAAATTCGACTAAAAAAGTTTCCAAATTTTAATAAGATTAGAGGAACTCTTAACAAGATCTGGTAGAGTTAATTATCCTTTTGTTGGGAAATAGATAATAAATTTATGTTAGTTTATGATTAGAATTGTGGTCTAGGGGAGACAGTATTCTTTTGTTCTGAAACTTGTTTGTAGTCAAAGTTGCTGAGTGAATTTTGTGTTATGGTGTGTGCAATTGCTGTTTTAGAATTTATAATTTAGAGATCCTTGTCTTGCTTTGCTTTGATTAGTGCAATTTTTGTATTTAAAAGGTATGGATCATCCAATTAAAATGGTTCCCAAAAGATTCGGGCGTTATGTTAAACAAATGACGCACAAACCTCCCAGGAGGAAGCCGATATTGAGTTCGGAAAAAAATGCAATACCAGTGAAGAAGCTTAAGGCTTCTTCAAATGTTGAGCCTTCTATGGAGAAAGTTGATAAATTGAAGGAATGCGTCACTGGCAAACCTACTCCTGAAAAACCAGCAAAAGAAAAATGCAAAAGCTCTAAAGTGAAAGGTGAAACAAAAACTGAAAATGCCAGGTATAATATTGTTTCTTACTCTTAACAGTATAATATTATAAAAATATTGTATAATTGTACTAACAGATTTTTCACTTGTTAAATTTCCAGTGATTTTTTTTTTTATCAATGCAGGCCTAGTGGTTTGTATTATGTTATTCAGTCTTTGAATAATGTGCAAAAGAAAGCTGTTGAAGGTATAGGATTTGGTGGGCTTTTGCATTTATCTTTGTCAAGGAACTTAAATTTTGGTCTTTTAGAATGGTTAGTTAGTAGGTTTAATCCAATTAGTCGAATGCTATCTTTAGAGCAGTTTCCCGATAACTGCCGATGATATTTTTGATGTGTTAAAGATACCTAGGAATGAAGGTTGTGGCGTCTCTAAGTATAGTCGTGGTGAACTAGTAAGAAGGTGAGTATTTTGAGTGACTTGATGAAAGAGCACTTGACTGATGGTGGTGAAGACTTCAAAAGAGTCTTTGTTTTGTTTTGTCTTTGCTCCTTCTTGACACCACCCCCAACCGCGTCATTACCATTACTATTCTTAAATCTCTTAAGGATGTTAGTATAATTAAGAATCTTGATTGGTGTTCGTATGTATTACAGAGTTTGTGTGATTCAGTGCATAGTTTTAAGAGCACTCTGTTAATAAGTATTGTGGTGGTTTCATTATTCTACTTCAATTTGTCTATTTACATAGACTAAAGTGGAGAGGTATTTCTGAGCCATCTACTATTCCTCTTATTCGTCATTAGGACGATAAGAGGATTAGTAATAGATGTCTTCAAGAGTCGAAGGGTCAGGGTTATGGTGACGGGGAATTGGTGTTAAATACTTACCCAATTTCCATAATGGTAAAGTTTTTAATGGAGACAATGTTGGAGATAATACCACTGCTGCCAGATCGCCACGAAAGATCACATTTTGTCTTCCTGCATCTGAAATGGATGATGATGAAATTAGAAAGGCTGAGACAGATGTGAGTATATTTTTACCTCTTCGAGCAATCGACTTATATTGTTGTACAATATGACTTATACTGTTATACAATATGACTTATATTGTTATGCAATATGACTTAAACTCTTTGGGCAATCAACTTATACTATTTTGCAATATGACTTATACTGTTATGCAATAGGACTTATACTGTTATGCAATAGGACTTTGTTATGCAATAGGACTTATACTGTTATGCACTAGGACTTATATTGTTATGCAATATGGCTTATACTCTTCGGGCAATCAACTTATACTATTATACAATATGACTTATACTGTTATGCAATATGACTTATACTCTTTGGGCAATCAACTTATACTGTTATGCAATATGACTTATACTCGTTGGGCAATCAACTTATACTGTTATGCAATATTATGACTTCTATGTATTTTTAAATTTTTGTAGCCTTTTCACCAATTCTTTCATTTCTTCAAGAGGGACATTTCTGTAGTTTCCAACCATTACATGTCTAAAATTTTGGAAATGAAGAAGTCATCTGGTAATGGTGAAGGGAGTTCAACACCGGAGATGACTGAGTCTCAGAAGTTTTTTTCTGATGAGAATGTTCACAAGATTGTTGATGATCTTGTGAATCAATTTCTGAGATTCAAGTCTTGGGATTATGATGGTCCATCATTCAATATTTTCACACCTTCTCCGATGGCTGTAGATGAAGATCCTAACGAAGGTATCTTGGCTGAAGAACTTACTACTGCTAGTAGGATATTTAGTACTCGAAGAGTAAATTTAAGATGTGATCCTTCTGAGTCGTTGGGGTCGGTCACGAAATCGGTAGGGTATATTTCTGAGTTCATCAACTCCAACAAGTTTTTGTTGTCTCACGTGGAGTTAGCCCATAAGGAGATTCTCGATTACTGCCGCTTCATTGGAGGGGAAATATCTAATACGTAAGTATTGTTTTTTATTGTCGTATTATTATTATAATACAATAGTATATGTTATATACTGAAATAGTGTAACTTTTGTTTTCAGGGAAACTATTTTTTGATGTGGGTCCATTTATATTGTGCCAAGGGAAGATATAAGTTATTTGAATGCTAAGATGCAGATTTACATATCTGTTGTCAGTGTATGGTGTTTGATGATAAATCGAACTCGTCTTTTTAATACTAGTCATTATGTTTTCAATGTGCAACATAGTGTAAGTTATATCGCTTTAAATTTTAATATGCTCATTTAGTTTTTTTTATGTTTGGTATTTTTGAATTGTTGTTATTTTTTTAATAGGATGCTTTGAGAAAATTGCTAAAGAAAAATGCACAAACAAATCGGGACTCTATTCTAAATTCATGGGACTTCTAGCTCGGTGAAGACACTCAAAAGATGAAAATTGCTGACTTGGTTAGTTGTTTTTTATATGTATTTGTGAGTGTTTTTATTTTGTTTGTATTTTGTATTACCTGTGTTCTTTTTTCAAAAAACGAGAGTTATATTGTTGATATTTTGAATTATACTGATTTGCTAGTCAACTTATACTATTATTTAATACGACTTATACTGTTTTAATTTGTATTGTATTAACTGTGTTCTTTTTTGAATGTAGATCTTTGTGCCTTTTTGGCTTGAATCTCATTATGCTTGCCTTGTGATTAATTGGATTGATAACAAGTTCCAGTATTTGGATAATTGAAAGTATGAAGGAGAAAAAATAAATTTCTTAAAGCTGCTTCAGTATTGGTAAAGATTCAGTTTATGTACTTTTTGTTTTATAAAATACTATAGTATAAAGATAATCTGTTTTTTATTTTTTATGTACATCAAAAGCTAATGACCGAGTTTCTTTACGAAAAGTTTCATCCAAAGGCAACTTATTTGAGTAGTTTTGATTTTGAAAATGTTGATTTTCTATTGCAAACTGACAAGGCTGATGATGATTGTGGAGTATATTTGATGAATCATTTGACAAATTTTGATGGGGAAGTTTACTCGACTCCTGATATGCGAAAGGTTAGTTTAGTTTTCTTGTTAGTTTGTTTCCGTCTTTTTTTTGTATATTACATTTTAGTTTCTTCTTTTTAGGTTGGAATTCGAGTTTTGCTACGAGCTGAAATTTGTATTAGCCTTATTCTCTCGGATGTTAATGAAGAGAGGTCTGCAATTGTCAAAGCTGTATATGAGTTCTACAAGAACAAGCCTTCCTTGATAAAGAGTTTTACTGAGAATAAGAGAAAAGCTGATGCAGAAAAAGTTCGTGGAAAAAGGAACAAGCGAAGAAAACAAAATATCCTGTTGTTGGTCTTAAGAGAAAAAATAGAGTGTAGTTTAAAAAGAAAAAAATGACTGGTATTGGTACATGAGTAGGAGGGGAAGTTTCTTGTGTTTCTATCATTTTCTAAGTAGATGTATTTGATGACAAGGTGCATATTGTAAAATGTGTCACAAAATACGTTTGGAATGAATTGGATTTTTAT
>JAUEKW010000014.1:56394-66681 GCA_032274785.1 Ajuga reptans
AAAATATTAATTAATATATAAATTAATAATTATTAATTTATCGATTAATTAATAACTCTTTTAATTAATAAATTTTGATGGTCCCATGAGTATTAATTTATAGAGTTTCTACTGTATACATATTATATATATTTTAGGGATGAAAATAGTGGGGTGGGGGGTGGGGTGAGGGAGGCCAGGGCCACCCCACCCCCATAAGGTAGGTCCGCCCCTGCGTATAAGTTGACAACTTTTCGTAAAAAAATGACTATAATTCAAATTGTAAAGTTGTATTAAGTTGGTGATTAATTTGCTATTTTTGGAAAATCATATTAAAATTACAATTTTATAAAATTTCATGATTAGTTTTGCAATTAAACATTTCCTTTATCATTTAGTTGAAATTATAAATTAAGTGTCTATGTTTTGAATATTTTTATATTTTTATTCTAGTTCTAATTAATGCATTGAATGATATTTGTGTTATTTTAATATTATCAATTAGCAACTTTTCTTATATATTAGCTAAATCGATCAATCCAAACCAAATTCCGAGAGGTTTGATTTTGATATTTTAAGTTTTAGTTGGTTTAGTTAAGGTTTAGGATATTTATAAATTTACTTTGTTGATTTGGCTATTATATTCTACTCAAAACCGTCCAAATCGAACTATGAACACTCCTACAATCAATAGATTTGGGCAAAAACTTGTATGCACAAGGTGCATCATATGCACTTCTCTGGTCTTGCCCGGTTCGGTTCTTTTTTCCAGTTGGACCGCTAATTTATTTATTTAATTACTATTTTAAATTTTTACCTATAGTTAATTTTAGAGGAGTGCACCATGTGCACATTATGCACATAAGACCTTTTTATAGATTTGCATTGTCTTAATCCGACTCAACGTCCTCATACGAACTTTTGGACCGGATCGTACATCCAACAATGACCCTGGAGATCATGATCCAAACACACCACCGGAGGGTAGACATAGGCTTTTGTTACATATCTCAAAAATTTTGATTTTTAATTGATATTTCTGATATTATCATCGAAATATTGAAGAAATTCCAATAAAAATGTACATTATTCCATCGATATCGATCTTTACTAATATATCGGTGATATTTTGTCAAAAAGTATAATAGTAAAATATTGTATCGATCGATGGCTTTAGAAAAAAAATATATCCACAATATATCGAGATATTTCCGTCATTGCTCAAAATTAATTATTGCATTGCGCTATACTTTTTCTTTTCTTTTGTTTTTTTTTTGGAATTTGGTATTAGCTAGCTGCCTGCGGCTAATTCTGCACTACCCCTTGAGTATTAGGGTAATATCCAATGGGGTAGATCTACCATTCATTTATCATTGATTCAAGGGGGTAGGTCAGAAATTCCCAGCTGCCTGCATGTGTCCGAACCGGCAGCCACATGCTTGTCCGAAGTCCCAACATACTTTGGTGCAGGTCTTCTCGAATTTCCATTAATTATTATTATTATTTTCTCGTGTATCATCATACTCCAAATATTATCTCGTGTATCATAAGTTAATTTTAGAAAACATCCTCTACTATTGATGTTTTTTTACTTTATAACCTAATTTTTTTTATTTTTCCGACAGCAAACTGTATTACACGTTTTTTTTTCACTTAACCACCTCCGACTATATATTCCGGCATTTATATGCCATGTGCTCAGCACATGCCAAAAGCGCCAATCAAATGCCGATACATGGCCATCTTTAAAAAAAATTAAAACAATTAAAAATACATATATAATTAAAAATCTGAAAATTATTTTGAAAATTATAAAAAAATCATTTAAAATATAAAAAAATTTAAAATTTATTTTTGAAAATTAAATTTTTCTAATTTAAAATCCAGAAAAAAAGAGTTGTTTCTGAAAATTAAGAAAATTAGAAGAAAAAAAAATTCAAATTTCATAAATAAGAAAAATATTAAAAATAAAATATTTACTTTTAAAAATAAATTCAGAAAACTAAAATAATATTTAAACCATCCTTTTACCATCTTTAAAAAAAAAAAAATACAAATAAAAATATGAAAATTAATTTTAAAATTATATAAATTCATTTAAATCTAGAAAATTCAAAAAGTCAATTCTGAAAATTAAATTCTACAAAATTATCATTTTGAAAATTATTTAAATTTAAAAAATAACATATAAAAAATATAATTCCAAAAAAAAAATTAATTTTAGATTTTATTCGAAAATAAAATATAAAAAATATAATTTCAGAAAAAAAGAAATTTAATTTTAGATTTTAAAAGTAAAATTGTATAAAAATAGTAAATGGATGGTTTTATTTTTATTTTTATTTTCTAAATTTATTTTTAAAAGTAAATATTTTATTTTTAATATTTTTCTTATTTATGAAATTTGAATTTATTTATTTTTCTTCTAAATTTCTGAATTTTCAGAAACAACTCTTTTTTTTCTTCTGGTTTTTAAATTAAAAAAAAATTAATTTTCAAAACAATTTTCAGATTTTTTTTATTTTTTTTATATTTTAAATGAATTTTTATAATTTTCAAAATAATTTTCAGATTTTTAATTTTATATGTATTTTAAATTTTTTTTAAAGATTAGCCACATGTCGCTATTTGATTGACGTTTTTGACATATGTTGAGCACATGACATATACATGTCAGAATATATAATCGAAGGTGGTTAAGTAAAGAAAACGTGTAATACAAATTAATGTCGAAAAAGCAAAAAAAATTTAAATTATAAAATAAAATAACATTCATAGACGTACAGGATGTACAGGGTGTTTTCTAAAGTTAACTCTACTCCAAATATTATCTCGTAAATGTGCACCGCGGCACCGGTACAAAATTTCACACTTCCCCATACGTCTCTACTTCATCTCTATTCGGTTCGGTTACATTTCGTCTTACTTCATTGAACTAATTCAGCAATAGTTTACTATGGAGAGCAAGAGCGCGGCGGCGCGGCCGGCCTTTCCGGTTGTGTTGCAGTACCAGTCTGGCTTCGGCAACCATTTCTCGTCGGAGGCGATCGCCGGAGCTCTTCCACCCGGCCAGAACAGCCCCCTCGTCTGCCCTTACGGCCTCTATGCTGAGCAGATCTCCGGCACCTCCTTCACCTCCCCGCGAAAGCATAACCACCGCAGGTTATGATCGATTTCTATTGTTATTGACTGTTTCCCCTTTTCGGATTCAATGTTTTGTTTGAGGTATTTTGATTACTCAATGGACATTTTTTGTGTGTGTGTGTGTGTGTGTGTGTGTGTATGGGCAGCTGGTTGTATCGCATTAAACCATCCGTTACGCATGAGCCGTTCAAACCTAGAGTCCCGAGTCAGGGGAAGCTAGTGAGCGAGTTCAATCAGTCAAATAGCACCGCAACACCGACGCAGCTGCGGTGGAAGCCGGTGGAAGTTCCGGAATCGCCAATTGACTTTGTAGATGGATTGTATACTGTATGTGGTGCTGGTAGCTCGTATCTTCGGCATGGTTTTGCAATTCACATGTAATTGGTGTTCCATGATTGATCTTCTGTTTTCGATTTATCACTGAACTTCAGGAATTGTATGACTTATAAGCTGTCATCAATGTCTGACCATGTTAAACCACCATATATGTTTAGGTTAGTGTGCGGCAATTAAGTATCTTGGTTGATATAGTAAATCCAATGCTAAATCCTCTCGAGAATGAACAGGGTTATCTTTCCCTGTTTAAAATTCAACAGTCCTGTGATTTAGTGTTTGGACACAATCTAGATTATTAGGTCGCGTAAGAATTAGGGATTCCTGGGTTATGTTTATTCACTGTGCTTCTTTATGCTGCCAAGTTAATCAAATACTAATTTAGTCGTGCTTGGTTTGTTTTCTCAAGGTGAATAATGGAACCTTTCGTCGTACTTCTTTTTCTTTGTAACATAGACAATTAACCTTTTTGGGTTTTCCCCTTACAATATGTCTTATTCAAGTGAATAGCGAGATTGAAGAGGCTTTCGGCCTAACTGGAAGATTATGCCAACTCACCTTAGAAGTAACCTAAATCTTTGGTTTATTTATATTTAGCCATGATTGTTCTACATCTTGAGGTCTAATCAGACAAGGGTAAATATAATAGGTAATCTAGTCGCAAGTACTCTTAACTTCTTTTCTCCCGCACACTGTTGTCTCCAACACTTATCCCTCATTCTCATATCGTCATGTTCCCGAACCCCTGCTTTTACCTTTGTACTGAACCTTCCATGCTGTCTCACATTTGTATTGAGATGGAGTTGATGATTCAGCTGAGTTATATGCTCTTTTGGAAACTCAAGTACTTGTCTAATTGTAGGTACACTGCGAACAAGTCAATGGATGACTATGCGTTTTGTAGTGCTGATGGTGACTTCCTCATTGTTCCTCAAGAAGGAAGTAAGTTAAAATAACCATATATATTTTCATCATTCCTGCATCAATTAATTCTATGTACTATGTTGCATCAATTATATTTGTTGAAAGGACAACTAATGACATCTTTTGATAACATAGTCTGATGTATTTGATACTTTTGGAAGCCTTCACCAGATCAAATCTCCTATCTTAATAATTATGTCTTGATACCCCTCGACTTAAAATAAAGTTCCAACTTGCTTAACATCTTTGACCCTGGTAAAATTCTATAGAAGCTTGTCATATTCTGCTGTCGCCAGTTGTGTCTCATTTGTTATATCTTCTCTCTCACTTTTGCGCCTTGGAGGTTACTGACATTGCACGACACTCGATCTTGATTGTGTATCTGTTGGCCTATCTGCTTTTCATGCTGCTCTGCAGTCACATCAGGAGGTCTGGAGGTCTAACAAACACCCATAAAAATGTTCTTCTGGTCATGTAGGGCTGTGGATCACTACTGAATGTGGAAGATTACAAGTATCTCCTGGTGAAATCGTAGTTATACCCCAAGGTTTCCGCTTTGCTGTTGATCTGCCAGATGGGCCATCAAGGGGCTACGTAGCTGAAATATTTGGAACACATTTCCAACTTCCTGATCTTGGACCAATAGGTGCTGTATTCAGGAGTTCTTAAAATTTCCTGTCTCTTGCAGTAATACCTCTGCCAAACGAATAAAATCTTTGATAGTTCTTGGTGTGTAGGTGCTAATGGTCTTGCTTCTCCAAGGGATTTTGAAGTTCCTGTGGCCTGGTTTGAGCATGTCCCATGTCCTGGTTTTACCATTGTGCAGAAATTTGGGGGTGAGCTCTTTAGTGCAAAACAAGATTTCTCCCCTTTCAATGTGGTGGCCTGGCATGGAAATTATGTCCCTTATAAGGTGCGTATGTATCGGAATACTATTTGCGTCTGTTGTGTAAGTTTGAAGATCATCTTTTATATTATACTACTAGATATTTGCCCGTGTGATGCATGAGATCAATATTCTACATTATACTATTCTCTCCTTCCCAAAAAAAAGATAGCCACGTTTTATTTTTCACACTAAGAAAATATTTTTAATGTATTTGCAAAAACAAATTGAACCCACAAATTTCTTCTTTTTTATCCATGTTTATTTCGAAGTATTTGGAATTTGTGATTAGTCCTAACAAACATTAAGTAATGGTATATTACAGTAATTGTACATTTTTTAATAAGGAAAACGACTATAATTTGGGACAGACGAAAAAGGAAGCGTGTACTATCTTTGAGGACAGAGGGAGTAATAATATGTAATGATATTATCCCCTATATACTATTCAGAATATTATATCGGCATGTGTCGATCAATTAGCCTATCAATGTTTTACTGTCCAGTCATTTTTCATCCTCCTTCTACATCTATTTATTTTTTACCTTTAATACCTTGCATTATTACAAATTGAAATTACCAATTAGATTTTCATAAAATTTGTTAATTCAATATTTGGATGTGTTGAGATATTGAATTGAAATATTGAAGTTTCACATGTGAGTTGTCTTACATTGATAAAGTGAATGAAGAGTGATTACCTTATAAGTCTAGCGAGTCACTCCTCCTATTGCCAAGTGGTTTTATGATGAATGCTCACTTGGTGGCTAAGGGTCTTTCCGTATGTTGCACGCTTCAATTGTGTGAGACCGTGCTGGGGCTCCCGAATTTAACAGGATGCAGTATTTGATGGATTCGATGTTTTAAATAAAATTTTAAGTACAATTTTGGAATTTGATTAATCTATGTCCCTAGTATTTCACCATGTGTTGTGGGTTATAATGTTTGTAATAAAATATATTAATTTTATTATATACGAAAAGGATGAAACAGTGTCAAATATTTTTTATAATTATTGTTTTGAAGTTATATATATTAAATTTAATGATATTAGCATGAAAAACCACAATTGTATTAGTTCCTTAAGCATAGGGGTGGTAAACTGTATCTTTACGTATTCAAATAAAAAATAATCGACTTATTATTTTTGTAGTTAACATAATTTTCTTTTTTACAGAAATAAAAATAACAAAAAAATTAAGCAACTTAATTCAGCCAACAAATCACTTAACTAATATATCTAAGCTTCTCCACTTTAGTGTGTAAGCCTAACAAATATGTGTTATTTTTATCAAAATTTATTTAAAATAAAGTAATTCAAACAAATCAAAATTATTAAGATACAAAAAGGTGAAACTATAGTAAATAATTTTAATCTTCTCCAAAAAAAGTAAATATTATTAATCCTTAAAAAACATTTTTTAGGATTATCTAACATTTTTTTTTATATACGAAAAGTAAAATAAAAATATATTATAATCATCCTAAAATATTACACTTACAAATCAATATTAAATCATATATGTATATGCATCATAAATGTCAAATTTGAAATCGTGAAAAGAGATTAATTTGGTTATATTTTTAATAAAAACGGAGTTAGAGACAAAAACGTTATATGATGCGCCACATCAGCCTAGCATATCTACTCGCCACATGGCACATGCGTTACACGATCCGATGAGATGCGTGTGTATTATGTAGTTTTATTTTTTTCTTTTTCTTCAGATTTTTCAGTAATATTTTTGGGGGGAAATTTTTTGGGAGTGACGCGTGTTTTTAGCGCTTTTGTAGACGCTCTTGGGTTTTTTTTTTTTGTTTCCCTTAGTACTAGGCGCTCTTGTTCTAATATGAAGTTGGGATATGGATTAGAAAATGGGTTAAATTAATATCCTTGCTTGTATTCTGATGGAGTGCTTTTTTATGTTTTCAGTATGACCTAAGCAAATTTTGTCCGTACAATACTGTTTTGATCGATCATGGGGATCCATCTATAAATACAGGTATATTAATTCCTTCATCAACATTTATTCAACTATTTCCCATTCCATGAGATGCTTCCTCTTGCAAAATGTGTCCTTTTTCTGAACTTTTGTTTGACATGTTTGTTTGAGCAAGATCGGGACTCATTTTATATTTAGGGGTTTTTTTGGTTGCGTTCTTAATTTTCCAAAATGAAATGCAGTTCTGACAGCACCTACCGAGCGACCTGGTGTGGCGTTGCTCGATTTCGTTATTTTTCCACCAAGGTGGTTGGTTGCTGAACACACATTCCGTCCTCCATATTATCATCGCAATTGTATGAGCGAATTCATGGGTTTGATTCACGGAGGATATGAGGTAGTTAGGGAGCACATTTGCTTTCTGTTCTTGATACAACTGAGTTAATCTGAATGAGTAAATAATGCTTAAATGAAAAGATAAAAGTAGCTATATATATATATATATATTGGATTTTTTTCAGGCAAAAGCCGATGGATTTCTTCCAGGCGGTGCAAGCCTTCACAGTTGCATGACTCCCCATGGTCCTGATACAAAATCATATGAGGTAACACTCTAATTCATATGACTACAAGAAATTTTCATATTAGGGACGGAAACTAGTAACGAATAATATCTGTCACTAAATAAAAATGAAATAGAAATAGAATAGTGATGAAAAATGGCAAAGAATCATTGGTATCCAATTAGTGACGAAATAACAACCGAATATTAGAGATGGACATAATCCGTATCTATTCTGTAGGTAATTCGGTCTATAATTTTATAATAGAGATAGAAATTCCGTCACTAAATTTAAAGACAGAATAAATTTGTCTCTAAATTTTAGAGACGAGTATTACAGAGACCAAACATTTCGTCTCAAGTCCGTCACTATTTTAGTTTAGAGACGGATATCATGTGATTAGAGACGAACTTTTTCTTCTAGTGTATTGTGTTCCATCTGACATTTCAAAATAATCATCACTCGCCACGTGTCTTCAATGACATCATTAATTGACACGTCACATTTAGATGGAAGATTTGACTATTGATTTGGAGGATAGATTTGAAATCAATTTTAATTGACTTTTAAATTTTTTAGTAGCTTTTATGTATATGAAACCCTTTCTACAAACTAGTAAATTAATATATGTATATATATAAAACCACTTGACTACACAAATTTCACACGCGCGCACACACTATACATTTCACAGACGTACCACAACTACACATTTCACACACACATACATAGACGTGTCACACACACACTAATTTTTTGAAAAAGATGATTTATTTAAAACAAAAGTAATGGATTGATGGATAAATCCAATTAAAGAAAACAACCTAAAATAAATTTGCTACTAAGGGTTTCAAATCCTTCCTAACATCACTCAAGAGTTGATGATTGGATTTCCAATCTAACCAAACTAGAGTGGATTTCAAACCATATGAATTCAAAACAACAACGAATAGGTTTATTGCAACAAATAGTCAAACTTCCTCGAAATCCTTCCACCCAAACGCAGCTAGTAAAGCTAAGATGGTATGCCTCTGTATTTTTTGGTCAGCTATTGCTACTTCATTGACACCATTATCAAATCTTATCAGGCCACAATAGCACTAGGAAATGAAGCAGGACCGCAGAGAATTTCTAACACCATGGCTTTCATGTTCGAGTCATGCCTAATGCCTCGGGTCTGCCCGTGGGCGCTTGAATCTCCTTACATGGATCATGATTATTACCAATGTTGGATTGGTCTGAAATCCCATTTTACGATCAGTAAAGATAACGAACAAGTACAGAATGGTCCCGATGGAAAGAAATGAGGAGGACCAGAACTTGGTAAGATGTGATAAGTGTAAGCAATCTGTAAGCAATCTTGTACATAATCAAATGTGTGGCCTGCTATATGTAAACTAAGATAGAACTGTATCAAAACTAAGATATGTGAAGAATTTGATATATAATGTAAATATAAATTTGATACATAACTGTAGCTGAACTCGCCACAATTTGCATGCTCCTGCTGAACTCGCGTAGATAGGTGGAAATTTTCAAGCATAAAATGTTTCTTTTATTATAAAAACAGCTATTTGTGTCATAAAAACTGTTACTTTAGAAATATTATTGCATATTTTAAACATTTTCGGTGATAAAAATCTTGCGCAGCGTATATTTACTTAATCCGTGCAGAATGATGTAGGAATCTCCTATAAATATTGGCATTGGTATTTTTGTTTGTTTTTACAAGTGTTTACTCTTTTTAATAAGACTAGTTATCCGCCCTTGCGATGCACGGGATGGAATATACAGCATGACATAATCTATGTGATATTATATATTTGTAATATTTGTATTTAATATATTAAAATAATTATATATTTGTATAAGGGTTAAACATTGTCATATGTTTTTCATAAATATTTGTTCGAAAGTCATATATTAATTTTATTAATATTAGCATGAGATCCCGCAATCGTATTAGTTCAATAAGGATAGGGTGCTAAACTGTGTTATTTGTGATGTATCTAATAAGAAATAATCACCTTATTTTTTTTATAATTAATATAATTTTCTTTTCACAAAAAAAAAACGATAAGCCAAACTAATTCAATCAACAAATCAGTTTAACTAATATCTAAGCTTTTATACTGTAAATTGTAAAAAAAAAATGAAAATTATTAAATTAAAATACAAAAAGGTAAATCTGATCTTCTAAGAAATAGATAATTTTTATCACTTCAAAAGTGATATTATTTTAAAATTATCTAACATTTTTATTATATATACAAAAAAAGAAAATTGAAATATATCATAATAATTTAAAAAAAGTAACCTACACTTAAAATTTTTAATATTTTAATCATATATATGCATAATGGATGTCAAATCGAAGATCATGAAAAGAAGATTAATTCGGTATAATTTTCATAGAAAACGGAGTTGAGACAGACAAATTATAATACTTTTAAATATTGATGGAAAATGAAAAGAAAAAGAAAAAGAGAAAAAATCCTTATTGGTTGGCTTTTAA
>JAUEKW010000014.1:136305-151302 GCA_032274785.1 Ajuga reptans
AGTTCTTTCGAGTTAATGTGTGAATTTTGATCATCATTTTTTGGTTAAATTTACCTTACCTTTTGTTACTGGTTTTTGTTTTGTTTTGTTTTGTTTATTATTATTATTATTTGGTGGTGGTGTAGTAATGGTTACATCACACGAAATTATATGCTACTTTTAAGGGTAGTGTCTGCATATTACATAATGTCTCACATCATGATAAGTTGTAAAATATTAATCATTAGTTTTTACTGAAAATGTCACAAAGAGTAGCATTGAATCATTGTGAAATTGGATAGACAAAAATGTCTTTTTTTCTATTAATTTTAGATAGATTACAGTAGTTATTCTTAGTATGGATGGATAAAAAACAAATGATAAATTGTAGAAGAAAAATCAAACAAATTGAAAGTACAAAAGCAAATATATATATCATATATAATCCAATAATAAAAGTGACCTACATGATCGATTTCAATGAATAACCGGCGATATGATAAATAGGTACAGTAGCTATAGAAAACGGTACATCATTGATTAAAAAATCAACATTGACCTATGACTTTTTATTATTTATTCATATGTATTAAATGATCATGACAAATCAATTGCTATATATAGACAGCGAAATCAGCGCAGCATAAATCGAAAATATGCAAAGCTTGAGCCGCCTATATCACGTGGCACCCACGTGCTCGAACGAATTCCCGGTTA
Source organism: Ajuga reptans (assembly GCA_032274785.1). Classification (NCBI taxonomy): domain Eukaryota; kingdom Viridiplantae; phylum Streptophyta; class Magnoliopsida; order Lamiales; family Lamiaceae; genus Ajuga; species Ajuga reptans. The sequence continues at coordinate 137,002 of JAUEKW010000014.1, forward strand.
ACTGGCGCCATCTGTCAACGCCATTAATCGCTATTCAGAACGTCTACCTCTCTCCTTCCCAACTAAACAGGCGGAATTCTCGATTATTCTATTCTATTCAAATTCCTCCCTATTCATCAAATTCTCCCCTTAATCAATCTTCCATGGGTTCTTCGATTAAATCCAGCAGCAAACCTCGCATTCCTGACGACGCGAAGAAGATTCTGCTAAGGCTGGCGGCGGAATGGAGCGACATAGTCGATCCGGAGGCACTGCAGGTAATTCCGCTCAAGGGAGCCATGACCAACGAGGTCTACCAGATCAAATGGCTCACCAATTCCAACAGCGATGAGTCGCTTCCGAGATCGAGGAAGTTATTGGTCAGGATTTATGGTGCAGGTGTTGAGATTTTTTTCGACCGTGAAAATGAGATCCGTACGTTTGAGTTCATGTCTAAGCAAGGCCAGGGCCCTCGGTTGCTTGGAAGGTTCTCTAATGGCCGGGTCGAGGAGTTTATTCATGCTCGGGTACACACGTCTTCGATTTGCTACTGTACCTTCTTTTTTTTTCTCTGTTGGTGGTGGCTTTATGTTGCATTTCATTTCATTTTAGGTTAAATATCTGTTCTGTTTTAGTGGAGATTCTGTTATGAAAGCTACAGCTGATAATGGTTTAATTAGTTTCGTGTCTCACTGACTATTAGTTCTAAGATAATTATGCTGGTAGCTGTTTATTCTGGAGCCTAATGAAACTTCTTTGTTTAACTTATTCCGTTTATAATAGCTTTTTGATGTAGTTGCAAAAGTTTCTAACAGTAACCTATTGATTTCAATTATCAAACTTCAGACACTTTCAGCAGCTGATTTGCGCGACCCTGAGATATCTGGTATAATAGCAACTAAATTGAAGGAATTCCACAACCTAAATATGCCTGGGCCAAAGAAAATTGTCCTCTGGGATAGATTACGGTAGAATTCTTCTATCCAGTACTTCCTTTTTATAATAAATGGAGTTATGTGTCCATGATAATCCTCTTCAGTCTTCACTAATTATATATGTTCTTACATGAGGTTTTATGCCATAATGTTTCAGCAATTGGCTTAATGAAGCCAAACGTTTATCTTCAGGCGAAGAAGCTAAGGAGCTTCGCTTGGCTATGCTAGAAGCTGAAATATCAGCACTGGAGAAGAATTTCTCTACTGGTCGTCAACTTGTAGGATTCTGCCACAATGATTTGCAGTATGGTAACATAATGATGGATGAAGAAACCAGATTGATAACCATAATTGTGAGTATCAGCTAAGCTTATTATCCTCCTTCAAGAAAAAAAAACTATGCTTATTACCCTTCAATATAGTCATCTTATGTATTAAATAAAGTTCGAATGTTTAGATTCCTAGGTCCTAAAAAGATAGTAAACTTCACAATCCTGAATTTGACCTCTTCAGTTGCATTTAGCCATTGACAAGACATGTATATGATACTCACGGACTTCAATAGTTAGGAAGCTATTGAAGTACTATAAACAAAGAAAAGATTCACCTATATAACTGTGGGTTCGTAGTTGTATGATTGTTTGGAGGGTTTAAGCCATTCTTTAGCGCACTCTTTCTAATTCTCATTCCTTTAATATCACTATCCTGGTTGAGTGACTTATAAGACAGTGATGAGGCAGCAGGTATCATAGTGGAATTTGGTTGACTCAGCAGGTCAACAATGAAAATGTTTTCATCAGGTAAACCGGATAGTAGGTGAAAATTGTTCTATTTTTTCTACAATTTCTGGACTACTGTAGGCATAGTTATACTTCTGCCATTTTCGCTGCCTGCCAGCTTTCAACATCTGGGACGTACAATATAGCCACAATCACTTCTAGCCTGATTCCAGAGGCAAATTTTTGCAACATCATCTTGTTTTATATACACATGGAGACATCTCCTCCTTCATAACCACCAAATCTGATACTTCCATTTAGCATTGTGCACATATGTTGATTTGTGATTTGAATGGAATTTCTAAGCGGTGATGGTTTTTTTGCTCAACATTAATTGAGACAAAGCAGTGCTGAACCAAAAGAATTTTTTGAAATCAAGATAGGTCTATTTGGCTGTAATTTTTTGACATTACAAGGTCAACCAACTCAATTCAGATAGGAGATGATATTATTCAAAGTTGCACTCTTAGGATATATTTACATGGATACTAAGACTACCTGGATTCAAAGAAGGATCCAAATATTTATGGAATTACGTTCGGTCAGGGGGGTTGTTTCAACAATTGAACGTTTTACCTTAACTCTTCTGCTCTGTTCCACTCTCTGAGGTAGGATGGTTCACTCAACCAATGTGTCGTAGAATGAAATTACAAAATAGAATAGCATGGAAGAAGGGAGGGAGGGGCTTCAACAAGACATCTAAGCAAGCTTTATCTTACCTAAACTTATTACGAACATTTAATTTGTTTCTGATTTACATTAACCAGTGAGCTAGTGATTTATATGTAGTTCCCTCTGATCTAAGCAATCCTTGCTTCTTTTTAGGATTATGAATATGCAAGCTACAACCATGTTGCATTTGACATTGCCAATCATTTTTGCGAGATGGCTGCGGACTACCATACTGAAACCCCGCATGTCTTAGACTACAGTAAATATCCAGGTAGGGGGCGTCTTTTCTTCATTCACTTTTCATTTAGCTAAGCCAACATTAGTGATTGCGTATGTGAAATTTCTCCTTGTTTTACTACCCAGGTTTGGAGGAGCGTCAAAGATTCTTACGTATCTATCTGAGTGATTCAGGTATAAAACTATTAGATTTCTGAAATTTACATGTGATAATTACTGGTGGCTGTTTTATCTATTGACGTTGAGTTCTTTGCTGTCTCAAGCAATAAAATAAATCTTTCTCCTATGCATCTCCCTATGGAGTAAAAAAACAGCTGTAACTTTTACTTTCACCACACCTCTTATCGCTTGAAAGACCTATAGCAGAGTAAATAAATAATTTAGTGTTTTCTTTTGTAATATTTTTTGTTTGAAAGATAGAATGTACCCCTCATTTATGTCATCATGTCCTAAGTATCATAATTTTGATGCAGGAAATCGACCTAGTGAATCAGAGATAGAGCAACTACTCCAGGAAGTGGAGAAGTATACTCTTGCAAGCCATCTTCTTTGGGGATTATGGGGAATAATCTCGGTAAAATTGTTCAAACTCTCTCCAAGTATTTTGGCGATGATGAATTCAATCTTCTGCTTATGACTTACAAAACATTTGTGTGATAACTACAGGAGCATGTTAACAAAATCGATTTCGACTACATAGAGTACGCAAGGCAGAGGTTTCACCAATACTGGGCAAGGAAATCCGAAGTACTGAAGCTTTCAGGCTCCAAAAACCCGTAGTTGGTGAAATTTTGTTCTTTTTGACGCTGTAAGATAGTTGCGTCGGACGAGGTTCAGTTCATCGATGGATGGTTAGAACTTCGAGCACCAGTCTGGGACTAAGCATTCCGTTGATGGACCATTGGGGGATTTGGCCTCTCGGGGAAATATTCATTTTGTTCTTATGTACAGTGATTTATCAATTCGAATTGTGTGCGCAACTGCAACATGACACGAATATACCTATTTGAGACGATATATGGTATAAATTGAAAATACAGGTTGACCCGACCTGACCTGACCCGACCCTACGTAATGCATTTATGTTGTGGTCCTGTGGATTTTGATGCGAACCCACAAAATGGTGTACTTGGTTTCGATATTGAAATATTTATAGGCAGCTTGCCTCAATGCTTATAGCTTCTCACATATTTTTAATACATTCTTTTCCTTTCGCAAAAACTTGTAATTTTTGAACAATCTAAGATACATTTAAGTTTTCACCATTGAAATATCATGTTTTGTTAAATATTACTTTTTATTTGACTAATTACCAAAAGTAGTTAAAATATAACTCGTATTCGATGAAAAGTGAGATTTTTGCACGATCATGCATGCGAGGCGTATAAATTTTTATCATAGATAAAAATGAATTATTAATCATATCACGAAGCTCCTCCAAACGAGCAATGTCACAACTCACATGACCAAAACTTAAAAACTGAAATGGGGAAAATTTTAAAAAAATTATACAAATAACAATTTTCAGTAGATTACTAACAATAGAGGTGGCAAATTTTGGGCCGCGGGTCGGTCCAAGCTCGTAGAACCAACACCAGAGGCCGGGCCAAAATTTTGCTGACCTGGAAAATAGTGAACCTAGTCCGTTCCGTTCTACTAAAATACACAAAGTTTTATTGGGCCAACTCGCTGGGCCCATCACCATAGATCTAGAATTTAAAGCTAATAATTCGTATGATGTAATTTTTATCTAAAATGTTGGGCATATGATCTTAGTATTTTAAGCGGGAAAGTTAGTTGCAGCAGCCCAGTGGAATTCAAGAAAACCTCTCCCTCCACCATATATGTATCTATCTGTGTATGTATATGTAACTAAATATATTCTCTGTAACTCACTTCCATTAATTTGCGTAAGCTTTCAAATCAATATCCATGGCGACTTCATCCTCTGTTAGCCTTCTCCTGTTAGCTCTCATAACCACCACCATCCTCGCCCAAGACTACTCCCCTTCACCATCTCAATCACCCTCTCAGCTCCCACCACCACCGCCGCCGCCATTCTCCACCACACACACTCCCCTGTCGCCGCCATTCTCCACTGTACCGCTCCCGCCGCCGCCAACAGTGTCGGAGATTAAGAAAAATCAGCTGAAGAACATTCTTGACGCACTGATAGGCGCCGGCGACTTCGGAGGATGGGCGAACGTTCTCTCCTCCGCCGATCCTTCCGCATTCCCACTCACCGCCACTCTCTTCATCCCCAGCGATGACGCCACCTCACACTACGCCGCCATCGCCGCCGAAGGAAAATCCTTCGATCCTTTCCTCATTCCGTACCACATAATCCCGCAGCGCCTCACGTTCGCCGATCTCCGGCGGTTCGCCACCCACACTCGCCTCCCGACGCTCCTCCCTGCCAAATTCATCGCCATCACCAACAACTCCGCCGCCAATTTCACCGTCGATGACTCGCAAATCACGCAGCCTGATATCTTCACGAATGCTGCTTTCGCCGTTCATGGCGTCAATAACATTCTTAATTACACTGTCTACGGCGGCGGCCGTGATTCACCGCCGCCGGTACACGCCAATCCGTGGAGGCCAAAACCTACGCTGGAGCCGCCGAGGAAGAGAAACCCTGTTTTTCCAGGAGAGATTACGGTTACTGTGAAGTCCGGCGCGTGGCGTCCGTGCAGTGGTATTTTGATGATTCTTGTTGCTATCATTCACCTTCATCAAGAATTTTCATGAATATTTTTTTTTTTTTGAGGCATGGATTAATCTTTGTTTTTTTGTAATATCTGTAATCTTTAGTTCAGTAATTGGTTTCTTGATTCCTGTTGATCTTTTCTGAGAAGATCTTTTGCATTAAAATTGTAATCTCGCAACAAAATCAATGGAATTCATTACTTGGCTGCTACACAATGTTGTTTTCTTTCCCCTTACAAATGTACAGTGGTATTGTATGTCGTGGCAAGATCGGCCCGCCCAACCCGTCCGATATTTTAGACAGGCTTGAACTATAAGAATCATGACCGAAGTTTCATTGGGTTCAACAGGTCCTATTCCGCTGGCTAATAGCTCAACGGGCCCGGTAAATTTTGGTATAATTTAGTGGATGACCGGACAATATTTTTAGCCCAATAGAATTTCAGTCTAACCCGACCCAATCCAACATATAGTGTTGGCCATGTGAGCTGGGGTCATAGATAATAATATTCTGAAATACACCTAAGAGCAATATGAATAATTCGCTTTATAGATTGTATTTGATATAATATTATTAGAAACAATTCTCTAAAAATTCTACATTAGGTGAAATACATAAAGTGCAATGAACGTCACATAGGTAAATAAATACATTTATGATACTTGGAAATTTCTACTATAACCTCAGTTAATACAATTAATTAAAAGATTTAAAGATATAAATAGTTTTTTTTCATTGAAATAAAGTAGGGGTACATACATTACGATTAAAAAAAAAACACTTTTTATATCACCATTTGTGATATCACCATTATGTGGATGGAGTTGTGAAGTTAAAATAGAAGATAAAAATATCATTTGAAATATGTAATCTCATCCACGTCAATATAGTAACCACACACATGGCAATATATACATGCCCCCTGAAAAGGGGATATTACAAAAGCCGACATAAGCTTAAATTAAATAAAAATCCAACAGGTACTGCATATATTGTCAGTTATGTTTGATTACGGCTGGAGGTGGCTGAAGCACTGTTGGCTGGGCCAAGTAGACTAGAGTAAGTAGGCTGGAAAAAAAAGGTATGTTTGGTAGTTTTTTGTTGGAGTTTTGGTTGTGGTTAGTTTATAATATAAAGTTGAAAAAGGTGATGTGATAGATGTAAGAGATTATTAATAGTTGATTGACAAATGATTAAAGTTAGTATTGAGAATTGTGATTGATTGGTCATGTAATTTATTATTGGGTGATGATTGGTTGTTTTCTTTTAACACGGGGCCCACCTGATTGCCTCGCCAATTCCATCAAACATCACTTTTACTTGCCCCAACCGGTTCCGGTTGGGGCAAGTAGCAAACAAACATTGCCTAAACGTAGTTATACACACATATACACGTGTTATTATGTGAAATAAACTGGGTATACTACACCTGCTGCATCCCTCTACATTCAAGATGCAAAAGAATCACATAATTACATGAATCTAATGGTAAATAAATTCACTATATGGTTACGGTCGAAAGCAAAATGTCCATCTAATTTATACATGTTTTCTTCTCTGTATTCTTTCCTTCTCTTTTAAAAATAGAAATAATAATTAAAAAAAAGACTCTAAAATTTATATCAGAAAAACTCAGCCAAAATCTGAGCCTCTTCTTCTTATGCCAAAGGTTAAAAGAATGACAAAATGGGAACTGCTAAAACCTCTAATTTAGTCCAAAAAGAATTGTCAATTTCTCTTCTACTTATTTGTGTTTCTTTCAATCTCCTCTTTCACTGTTTGAACAGCTACTCTCCATAAAGGGCTTCTTGTCCCTTCGCATAATACCCTATGCATTATTTCCATCTCCTCCGAATCGGCTTTCCTCAACAGTCGTCTCAAAACCGACTGCATTTCACCTTCTTCTTCATCGGCTAAACAATTTTCGTTCGCTACCAATACATCAGTTTCTAAACTATCGGCTATTTCCCCTCCTCCATCGGATGAAGAATTCTTCTCGCCTGCTAAACTACCGCGTGAATTTGATGACGACTTCTTTGTATGGAGCTTGTTCTCCCAGTATTCCGCACATTTGTGATGAGGATCCAGCGCCTCAATCGCCTGTGTAGCATATTAATGAAAAGATTTTAAGATGTCGACTTGAAACTATTTGTGGATGTAGTCAAAGGTGGCAAAATTGGCTCGGCCCATCCAACATTTTAGGTGGGTTGGGCGTACATATCATAGCTTGTAGTATTGTCGGGCCCACCAGCCCCGACCCGATGGCCCAATGGTCCAACAAATCCCAGATAATTGGATGAAAGTGGGTTTTACCTGGACAATGGCTGGAGAGCGAAAACCGAACATTTCAAAGCCGTTGACGCTGTCAGAGGGCAGCAACGGAGGCAGTCCTTGCTTACCGGAAGAGCTTTGTGTCAGTATTTCTTGATTAAGTCTACGTCTCACCATCTCCCAGCATTCCTCTATCGACAGACACTTAAAGCTCTCTTCGTTATGCTCTTCCAAACTTACCTGATAATGACACAAGAAAGCAAAAAATAGCATTATAGGTATATTGGTAGGTAACAGCTTTGATCTTTCCATGACAACATGAGGAAAACCATTTACCGAAGCATCTTCACTAGTCGAAATTAGCACTAGTAACAATTTCTCTGTAAAAAAATAGTTTTTATCTGTTTTGTGTAATTGAATTACCTTGAACAAGGGACCTAGGAACCCACCATCCATAACTTCCGACAGATATCTACTTTTGATCAACGGATTGCGGATGTTAAAGAACATCACACGGCTTTTATATCCTGTCAAGGTGATACGGCATACATATAACAAACCATATAGACAACAATATTCATTGAAGAATATATCTGTTTAGTATAAAAAATAAGTGAACATACCTTTGGGAAATATGGCATCCTTGTTGCACCATAGTTTACCATGAAGAACAGACCCAAAGTTTAACGGTTCAACACAATAAACAGTTCTTTGTTCAGAATCCGGAACATTACACACTGAATCTTCCTTGCTTTCGTTTTTCAATGAGGGGTTCGGTGGAACACTTGAAGGTAGAAGATCAACACCGAACAGCTTACTATTATCGGCAAGGACACCACCACCGGTATTCTCGGTACCTAAAATACCCTTTTTACCCTTGGCTGCCCAATCTTTTAGTGCATCCACACTCTCTTCTAATGCTTTAACCAATGTGTTTAACTCATCCATGGTGTAACGGAGAAGAACACGCTTGTTGTCTGGGGTGCAGCAACAGATGATTTTTGTATGTTTAAGACATGAAAATTTATCCGGAGAACAAATGCAAGAGGCAGCGGCGAGATGTAAGTCGTAAAAGCAAGCAAAGCATTCCCTCTCCGCATTCATATCAAAATCACTTTCCATCTTCTGAAAGCGCACGACCCCCGGGAGATACTGTATTCTTTTCTCCTCTAAATAAACCCTTGTCTGAAATTCAAGAAAAAAAAAAAAAGTTAAAGTCATCTCTACAGCATGAATAAGTTTGAGAAACACACACACATACACAATATGATAGTTATACCTCCTTAAGGGCTATTTTTGTCACTTTACCTTAACTGCTTGAGTGAGCATCCCATTCTTCCCACAGAAGCTTTTCCATCGCAAACTTTCGGGGCTTACATTCTTGAAAAGAGAGAGATCATAAAGTGCTTGGACAGCCCTATCAGCTGCTGCCAAAAGCAACTTATCGTGTGAAATTGAAGTCTTGTGAAGCTGCGTACTATAGAGCTCGACTGCACTTTGGCCATGTCGTAGCCAATCAATGGGCGCCACGTTTACTGCCTCTGCACAATTAAAACCGCAGTTGAATCCAGCATGGTAAGCCCTTGGGAACGTAAGAACAAACTCCCCCGATTTCTGGACTACTCGGTGCACTGGGACCCCTTCAGATTTTAGAACTGATGGTGAAAGCTGCGTGACCTGTTACAAAAATTATCATAAACTCATACTTGATTTTAGAGAGATAAGGGAAGAGAAAGAGAAAAATGATGACCAAGAAGGAGGTATATGATATGGTTTTTTTTATTAAAATGATTCCCTATCAGATTTTAAGACGAAAATAAAACTATAGAGTAATGGTGCAGCTTTTCTATCAAATATTAACTTACTAATTCATTTAGTAGATCCGGTTGTTCTTCAAATAGATCTGGCAAATGTTTCCTCATTGCATTCTCCAATGAAGAAGCATGATTTCCCGGCACTCCGTACCAAATTTTTGGATCTCCCCAGTGCATATAGTTCAGCGAGTAGAGATGGTGGTCTTCAACATGCTTTAACATACACGAGAAATCATAATATTTTTTTTATAAAATAAATAAGAAACTAGCGCCACATGTAATAAGAAAGTAACGATAAGATTTAACACTGAACAGAAGAAAAATGGAAATTCTGAGAGATGCAAATCAGATTACTTGAAAATATTAAAGATTATGGAAACAATACATAAAGAGTAACCTTACCCAACAGAAAGATGAGAAGCACATGCCGACATAAAGCCAAGGTACAACTACCCCAGAGATGTTACACTCTTCAAAACTTAAAACGGAACCAGGTAGACGAGATAAGTTATTTAAATTCCAGCTTGAAGTCGCATAATGTCCTATCTTCGAGTCAGCCATTGATGACGGTGACACTTTAGGAAATCCACTCCCTAGCATTCCCGTCTCCAAATCAGCTCCATAGTATACCTATATTTACATATTTATCGAAATTAACTTAAAGAATGATAATGGAAAGAAAAAAAATATTAAGCCCGTTTTTACTCACCTCAACCTCATCCGTAGGCTGCTCAATTATCCGCCAATACTCTCCCTCAATCTCATCAACCGAGGGCTGCCACCGCTTATCTTGTCCATTCCCAACCAAACTCTCTTGATATTGTTTAAAGTATGATTCTTTAAATTCCCGATCAAAACTCTGAAAATCCTCAAGGGTAAAGTCAGAACCCGTCTGAAAACCGAACTTGTCTTCACCATCGCAAGCCGCATTGGATTCCGGACTTTCAGTACGAGCACGTCGCTTTGGCCTCGAATTGAACTGCCTTCGCCTTTTCCTCTTTCGGGTGGACTTTTTCCTCATTGGTTCCCTGTTTTGAAGAAGATCTACTTGCTGAATTCGTGTGGAAAATTTAGTACGTCCCCAAACATCCTTTTCTTTCAGCGGACAAGGTGGCTTCCAAGATGGAGGCGGCACAATTTTACAAATGCCATAAGCCTCGGCTTTGGGGCGTATGCTTGCTATATAACCAAGAGTGTCTTGGAACTCCTATAATAGAACTTTTCATTAGTTCATATCAGTCCAGAATAAATGTCAAAATATTAAAATAATATTTAAAATATACATATACACACACACATATATATATACCTCCTCAGTTGGATGGAAAACCGGAGCATCGTCAACGAGGGGCCTGCAAGCTTCATCAGGAACCCATCTTGCTGTCACCTGTTTCGACAGATATGCAGAAAGAGGAAAGATAATGAATTAATGAATCAGATGAATCGAAAATAGTTGTTACTGACAAAAGAAGATACAGTATTAAATGACAAAAAGAAAAAACAAATTAAAGATACGCCGACAAAGAATAAATAAATTTATATCATATTCCACCTTACGGTGTCGCGGACTGCCTGGACACTCGTGGCTGTCGTCATTTTTCTGGACGTTTCTGGAAGGATGATCCTGTAACAGAACGTTTTTGAAATTCTGTTTTGAGTAACAAAATAACGACAATTTTTTGCCTTTATAGAGATTACAAAAATCACATGATACCATATATAAACATTCCCAAATCCCATTGAAGCTATAAGGTTGTAATATGATTCATGATTTGCAGTATTTCCAATTATTATGGATTTTCTTTTAAAGTAGTAAGTACTCTTTTTCAATGAAATTCTAATGAGGCTTCCATACACATGCCATTAGATATCAACTGCAACAGATTTCATTGGAGATCTGATAGCACAGTCCATATCACTGCATGCTCGAGTACCTTATAAGCGTATTTCTTGAGGGTATTATGGTCAGATAAAGTTGACGAATCAAGAAATTGCGGCAATAAGATAACGTATGCACCGAAAGGAAATTAAGCACAATTTACGTAAACATGCAAACCTTCAGTTTCATGACTACTGGGTTACGAATTGACGCATATATTAGCAGCTGAACTTTTGCTGATTCAGTCGATTGTGAAAAGTTCCTTCTGGAGCAACGCAGCAGCTGTCCTCAAACAGAAGAAATCCTGATGAGAATTGAAATAATAAAAACTACAATCAATCCTCAGCTATTATTATGATAAATCCACTTGTTTAAGATAACAGGAACAGGATTCATATAAACAAGAAACAACAAAATATTTTGGATCTGCAGCAGCAACATAATCCTATTTCAATTTTCTTTTTCCCAGTAAATTGCAGATAAAAAACTATATGTCACTATACAAATCCAGAATCGGCTTCTGCAATTAATAACTAAGTATACAAAGTAATCAAAATTGATAAAAAGCTTATTGTGATGAAAGATAATCTCATGGAGAAAGGATTACAGATCTGCTCATACAGTGATGTGAAATTTCTATTAAATTGACAAAATCACAAAAAAGGAATAAAAACTAAACCTAGGGCAATTCAAACAAAAAACTGAGACACATAAAATTTCATGTTTTTCAGATGAATTTCTTCCATGAACAACAGAGAATGATGAGACCTACAACTGGATTGATGCAGAACGAAATCAAATAAAACCTCAAACTTCGAATTTTATTCTCCAAATCCGAAGGAAGCTTATATGGTAAATTGAAAAACTGAAATCAAATCCTATTGAATGCCTCAATAGTTTTCTAGAAATATGCAACGAAATATCAAAAATTACATCAGAAATTAATCAAATTCAGAAATTTCGAAGAAATTACAGTATGAGAATTTACTTTGCTGCACAATTGCAGGTGTAGACATTAAAAAAAAATGAAGAGAAGATTAAATACTCAAGACTAAGTAAAAAGAGGGAAAACCTTGAATTATCAAAAAGAAATTGGCTCTCCAATTTTTGACGACAATTAGAATAGAAACAAAAAAGGAAAAAAAGACTTATTCAAATCACGGAATATATATATATATATATATATATATATATATAACTTGCTGTAATGGTGTCAAGTATGGCAATATGAAGAAGATTACCTCAGAATTCCACGTTTGAGCTTTATATTATTTTCTCCACAATTTTCTGAACAATTTATATACAAAATAATAATCTCAAATATTTAGGGGGGGGAAACTGGAAAAGGAAAAAAATAAATATGGTTGTGTTGGAATAGCATTATTTCTCATACGAAGAAACTGGATCTGAGAGAGAAAAAACCGGGAGGACTCAACGACGTCGTATGGTGAGTGTAACTGAAATTTGGAAATAGAAAAAGTCGGTTTCGGGCCTGAATTGTAATCTAGGGGCTGTTTGTGTCAGTAATTGTCCTTATGATAATGTGGTGTACTGTTTTGCTTGTTTGCCAAACAAAGAACATAAAGAAACAACATTCAGGAAATCAAGATTCTGTGATTATTTAATTTAGTCCCAATTTTTTTTTTTTTAAAGATGATATCTTTTTGACTTACTTATGAAGATATTATAAGAAAAGTTATTAAATATTATTTGACCATTGAGTGTATAATAAAAAGTGCTTTTAAAAAAAATATATATTTGTTCATATTAAAGCTTGAATTTAGGTACCTACCATTAAAAAAAATTAAAAAATCTTGCATTTATTGAAGAAGGGTTTTTGTTTTTGCACTAATCTTACATTGCTTGGAAGAAAGTTTTTCATTTTAAAAAATGTGAGAATTTGTGAAAGGTTATTTATGCTCACACACAACTTTTTTCTTTTACTATTCAAATAACATCACTGCAATCAGTCTCGTTTGGCTAAAATGTGCCAAACCAGAGTTGTTCTATTAGTCGAACATGTACGCTCCGTTCCACAAGAATGTGTTCACTCGGTCTTGTAATAGAGTGGCGGAGGAGATGTCCGGCAACATTTTTTTTTTTTTTGTGGCAACGTTGTTCGGATAATATGTGTCGAAATAATAGCAATTTTTCTATTGGAGGGTAGAATTGAAAAAAATGGACTTTGTGAAAATATATCGTTTACTACAATGTTCAATTTAATGAGTTTCTATAGATTGCCATATTGCATTAGCTGTAATCTAATGATACTACCAAAGGGCTTTAATATCATTATACTCTTTTCTCTAAAAAAAAAATATCATTATACTCTTCTTTTATAGTTTCACAAACCAAAACATTCATAAAAAAAGGAAAAAATAAAATAAAAACAAATTACAAATCAATTTCTTTACAACATATCACCCAAACTCCAACATTATAGAAATCCAGAATATTAATTTTGTAATACCAAACTATAGAATTAAAATTATAATGTAATCATTAAAAAAGAGAACATAACTATGGAACAACAGAAGAGTTGAGGGCAATCTTGGTGTAATAATTTCGAAGCCTAATGATGTTGATTGAGCAGAGAATAGTCATGAGCATTAATCCGGCGAATGAAGCGACCATAGCGCCGCCGCTGCGGTCGCAGAATCGGTCGATTTTATCGCAGATTTTGTTCCACCGCGCGTGGGAATTCCCATCCATGCCGAGCTGCCCCATAAACGCCGCCGCGCTTGCCCCGCCCGAAACAATAGCCACATTCAACTATAGAAAAAAACACATGAGATCCTCTATCGGACAAATGCAAAATAATTTGAAAACGTTAATTTGCTCGAAGTTTCAAATTTAGATTTGAAATTTCTTTTGTTAAATAATTATTAAGGGGTGTTTTCCCTGCTTATTTAAAGTAACTTTTTGGCTTTTAGCTTTCGAAAAGCTATTTTAGGTGTTTTAGAAAACCGTTTCTGCTTAAAAAAAACAGCTTTTGGTCAAAATCTGCAAGCATTTTTTACTTGCT
>JAUEKW010000014.1:181520-192937 GCA_032274785.1 Ajuga reptans
CCGCTACACCACTGAGCCCCCGCCACTGAATTCCGCCCCCCCTAATCGTAAATCCTGGTTCCGTCCCTGCGTAGATCAATTCTCATCGGTCCTCCCCCATCAGAACTTGTACTTTAAAAAAAAACAAAGGCTATTTCTTTTCTTTTGTTCTTGCCAACCCTTTTCTAAACACATTTCGCTTAACATGGATAATTTTATAAAATTAAGATAAATTATCTCTAGAATTTCTTAAAAACACTAATTTTAGATAGAAAAAAATAAATGGTAAAATAACATTTATTTTGACATCATCACTAAAAATATGTTATGTATTTTTCCCGATTTACCCCCATCAAAATAAGGATTGATTCTCTGAACCTGTGTGTGGTTCCCCTGCAAGTGCCAAGTGATGTTGGATCTTGAACAGTTGACAGGCTGACAGCATACTCTCGTCCAATAGTAACATATTTTTTTTATTAAAAAAATTAAAAAAAAAATAATAACACACTTTTATAAAAATAGTTGTATTCTTCCGTGTCCCAATACAATAATTATTTTATAGTGCATTTTCTTAATTTTTTTTAACATACATAATTTATTTTAAATGTTTTAGTAACAATTTCAGGGTTTTTTTTTAAATAAAGTTTCTACTTGCAATTGGGTATAATTAAAAAAAGGAGATATTAACATTTGAAACAAAATTCTTAGTTTATGACAAGAATTTTTAAAAACAGGACTTTTGTGAGTCGGAGAGAGTACTTAGTTAAAGTTATGGGTCTCATTCAGTGTTTTTTTGTTAGGAAAGGTTCTCCTTCGAACATCCCATATGTACATACAAATATCTCTTTTGAAAAAAAATATAGAGCTTATATTTATTTTTTGAATGTTTTAAATATATAGTTATATTTCTATATAGAACATCATTTGCTAATATATTCGTATTCAATATGAAAATTAAATAATATGTAGTGTAATAACTAATAACACTCATTAAACATGAGTTTATTAGGGAATTTATTTGTTTATTTATTTTCTCAATAGTAGTAACTTGCTTAGTCATTGTAAAAAAAAAAAAATCAATCTAACATATAATTGTGTAGTATTTATTATGACGGTCACTATTAAAGTATGAATGTCATTGATTAGCAAGTGATTAGTGATGATTAGTATTTAATAGTTGTGTTCATAAATACAAGATGTTTAAAAAATTGACATTCATTAATACTTGCAAATATTAATAAACACAAAATTAACAGATTCGTTTCAAGTTCGATTCACTTAGTAAATTAGTAAACATTACTCGTACAATGTAAAGTTCAGCTCGACTTCATTTGTAGAAAATACCGTTGACTAGAAGCTTATAGTGTAAATTGTGTCGACCGCAGACGTGGCACTGTAAATCCTGCAACTTAAACCGTACCGGACAAGACTTGAAATCCGTTCACATATTGTGAGATTGACACGTATTCTGTAATATTTTAATTTAAAAATTAAATAAATATTAATTATGTAAATCTTTTAACATGTGAAATATATAGTGGAATATATATTGGAACAGATGATTCGAGCCCACCCGACAAGCCCCCGACCGCAGAGAATGGCGACTATTTATCTCCACAGTGTACAGTTCCCCAACGGCTCAGATCACTCCACGCACCCCCGGCGCAAGTTAGACAGCCCCGATTAAACTATCCCAACTCACACCATGAGTTTACATATCAGCCCTCACCAATCAGTGCACGCCACGGCATATATATTCGAAAGTCCACCTGGGTAAATTTGTACTTTCGCAGAAGATAATTTAGTATAAAATCACACTGTCCCTCTTCGATCAACTTTAGCTGCAAAAACCACCGCACGAAGCGGCACCCAAATACAGCAAAATTACCAATCAGCCCCTGCCGGCGCTCCTCCTTCGCCTCTCCATAATTCCGGTGAACGGAGGATCCCCGTGTTTGGTTTAATTCTAGCCTGAAATTGTTTATTTCCGGCGGAAATCAGCGTTTCCCCGCCGGACACGAGCTGGGGAAAGTTTTGCTTCGTATGATGGGATTTTGCATCTGTCCGTTGGAAACTCCGGCGAGGTTGCTCTGGTGCTCAAGCTTCTTCCGCCATAAGTTAATGCTATTCTAATATACTCCAGTACTTTAGAGAGAAATTCCCCGCCATTAAAATCATAATCATATTTAGAGCTATTTTGAAATTCTAGAGTTTCCGAGATAAAATTATACATACATACACGTTGCGTGTGTGTGTGTGGTTAATCGATTGGTTGATAGCCGGAATTCTACGGAAGGAAATGGAATCCGGACGTATTTTCTTCGATCCTGCTTGCCATAACAACATGTTCTTCCTTGGGAACGGTGATCCCGGATTTCGAGGTATTCAATCAAACAGTGAGCTAATGATTTTTTATTTTATTTTTTGTTATTTTTATCCGATTGTTCAAATTAATTTAAAATTTCAGTTCTATGAGTTCGTTCAGATTTTTTATTTTCAATGTGTAACTTGATAGGAGCAAGATCGATGATGAACATGGAGGAGAGCTCGAAGAAGCGACCGTTTTTCAGCACACAGGAAGAACTGTATGATGATGAATATTTCGACGAGCAGTTGCCGGAAAAGAAACGCCGCCTCACTCCAGAGCAGGTATATATATATATTGACTTGATTACTTCCTTATTTATATTTATTAATTATTAATTAATTTATTTATTTTGCATATATCAAAATAAGAATAATCATCTTTTTCTGTCAATATTCCTTGCGATCGAACTAGCATATTCTATTCAAACCATATCAGAATCAAATTCCTTCAAACTCTTAAAAGAGAAATCCAATCTCAGAATGTGTTCAACCAACTTTACTTTGATTCGATTAGTGTCCTGTTTAAGAAATACTAGTTGACTGATATGATTATAAAATCGTGTAATTACTTGATCAAAATCAGTGTTCTAAAAATCTCCGCCCAACTCCGACCAGGCCTCGCCTAGGCACTCGACTACCCTGGTCCGTCGATGTTTTCTCCCTTAACTTCTCCCTAGTTAACTCTGCCTAAGCTATTAGGTGTTAGACCCCAATCTTCCGCTCGGCATCTTCAAAATCGATTGTTTGGCTTAGGGGTGTATTAAAGGTATTATATGATTTGTTAGGTGCACTTGCTAGAGAAGAGCTTTGAGGAAGAGAACAAACTGGAGCCGGAGCGTAAGACTCAGCTGGCTAAGAAGCTGAATTTGCAGCCGAGGCAGGTTGCGGTTTGGTTCCAGAACCGCCGGGCCCGCTGGAAAACCAAGCAGCTCGAGAGGGATTACGATCAGCTAAAATCCTCCTACGACTCCCTCCTTTTCAACTACGATTCTATTCTCAAGGAGAATGATAAGCTCAAAGCTGAGGTAAAAAAAACATTTATGGATTCATAATACTTATGCTGTTCCTTGTGAATTTTTCTAAGTTTAGCAATAATTCTATTTTCATTAGTATACTTAGCAAGATTACAGGGTAATTATCATGATAACTCTTTGAAGAGTTTTGATATTGAAATGCTTCATATATATCGTATATGTTTTGATTTAAATGGCCCTTAAATGTTGTATGATACCTTTTACCAGTACTAGAGAGCCACATAAAGCAAAGTTTATACAATACTATGGAGATCCCATGTCATTGTTCTTGAATATATAAGCTACGGTGACTAGAACTCGCTTTGTAACATTTTTTATTTTTTACCTATCATCAGTAGTATCCATTGATTGACGATGTTGATTAGTCTAGACTAGAATATATGTTTTGTTTAGTGAAATTTTGTGGAAAGTAGGATTGAATGTGACTTAATTGTTTTTCATAAGCACATCAGCCATCCATTTAGAAGATGATAGGGACCTGACGGGCCATGTCTTACGCATAAGATTCGTTCTTAGCTATTAAAATACATATGTGAATGATAAGCAAATATTATTCTTGCATCACTGAAGTAAAATAGCATCTGCACTGAACCCCACCTGATAAAAGAAAGATGAAGTTTCAATCTCATAAGAGAATATACCTCCAAGTTAAAGAGTTGCATTTTCTTATGTAAATACATAGTTTGAACCTGGTTATTTTGCTCATATTTTATGCTGATGATGTTTTGTGCTGTACAATAGAAGTAATTGTTGTCGGCTTAGAGTTGAGACGCGTGTTATTGGTTCTACACACCCTCACGAACACACACGCGCACACATGAGCCGTTTTTTATATATTGGTCTTCTCTATTTAAAAGACTGTCGCATAAGTAGGTGCACACAGAAACAGGACCTAAATATATATACATCCTTCCTTGATTCATTTATACCGTTCCAATACAGCTTCTTTCATTAAATGACAAGAAGCAACACGAAGAACCCGCCGGAGAACCGGGTGAGAAATCTGATCCACCACCTCCCGACGCCCCACTGCCTCCCATGAAGGTGGAGGACCGCCTGAGCACGGGCAGCGACGGCAGTGCAGTGGTGGATGATGATGGCCCACACCTTGTCGACAGCGGCGACTCCTACTTCCCAAACAACGACGATGACTATGGCGGCTGCATGGCGGCTGTTGATGGGATCAACTCGGAGGAAGATGACGGCAGCGACGATGGACGGAGCTACTTCTCCGACGTGTTTGCGGTGGCGGGGGAGCAGCAGGAGCCAATTGGCTGGTGCATCTGGTCTTGATTTAGATTAGTGGGCCTGTTTTACTATCTAATTATGTTTTTAATTAGCTTTGTCTAAAAATAATGTCCTCTTTAGTGTTTTTGTATTTACTTTGTAATGCTGGGACTTATGTATGAAATGTACTACTGTTGTACTGTATGATAGTACACATTATTAAGTTGTATGGAAAGGTTACTTTTGTCTTTTTCTTTTTTTTCTTTTTTTTTTTTTTTAGAAAGGAAGGGAGAAAAGAGGAATAAAATTTACGACATTTGAATAAATTTACAATGTGTATTTTGTAACTTTACATAATAAAATCAGCTAAAACCCATTTGACCCGGTTTTAGCGGGTTTGAATCGGATATAAATGTAATTATAATATATTTTTTGATAGACCTTAGTCATAAGTTATAATATTTTTAATTTGTAAACTAATTTTTCATTTACTTTTTTTTGTCTTTTCAAAGTATATTTCGGTTATAAAATATAAAAATAATTGTAGAATCGAAAATATAGAAAAATACATAATACCCCTCATTGTGATATTGTTTTTTAATTATATACATTAGAATTGATCACCTAGCCATGGACGAAAACAATTAATGTGCCAATATGATGATGTGTTAAGATTTTATGGAAATAACTTATTTTATACAAATAAAATGAAAATGTGTCATCTTGACATATTAGTGATTGACACATTAATATGTGGCTAGGTGATTAGGGTGGTTCGGTACGGTAATCATTTATAGCGTTATCGTATCGAAATTTATCGTTATCCTACTGGAAATTTTGGTATACTGAGAATTTGGTACATAATCGGTGTATTTACCGAATTTTTGGTACATAATTTTTGGTATACCGAATTTTGTGTTGGCATCAACATTTACCATTACTTACCGATGATTTCGGTATACCGAAATGTTGGTATATAATACATTAGGATGGTATACCGAACTACCAAAATAATCGATATACCGGTATATACTAAAATACCAAACCTTTTGAATTTTCATATCGTTACTGTATCGAAATTCGATATACCAAATCCTATCCTACAGATGATCAATTCTTATGTATATAATTAGTAAACAATATCACAATGAGCTAGGGTCCAAGGGTTGGAGCAGTTTGGATCTTTTGTTACATTTTCTGTTTCACTATTTTTAATATGCGACACGTGTTAATTAGTAACATTACTTAATAAATATGGCGGTTGGTAAACATTATGACATATAGAGAAATTCTATGGTGCACCTAGGATACCGGTGCACCTAAGAATTTTACATACTATAGCAGGTTAATGACCTTTAACAATATTATGGGCTTTTAATATTTTGAGTGGTAGACTTGAATTTTGGATTTTAGGTTGTGATCTTTTAATATTTTGGGTTGTGGGTTTTTCATGTTTTGAATTTGAAATGAATATATTATTTTGAATTGTTTATTAAATCACTTTTAAATAGTTAAAAATTTGTAGTAGTTTAATGATAATTATTTTGTAAATTAGAAATTATTTATCTTAAATTTATAGGATTTAGTAAAATAAAATACATGTACAAATCATTCAATCCTCCTTAATTAAAAAACTAATTAAATTAATGTAGTTATAGCGATGGGAAATTAACCTCAAATAATATATGAACTTTTTCTTTTGCTTTTTCTTTCTTTTTCATACCTAAAACATGTTTTTTACTAAATTGTGACTTGTCTTATTTTTATTAAATAAACCAAAAAATAAAGGCACTAATAAAAAAAAACTTGGTTCCGTTCTATTGCTATGTTTTTTTTTCTCCTTTTAATCCCTATAATACCAAATTGTGTTTTGTCTACTTAATTAATCAAACAAAAAGTCACTGATCCAAAAAAATTTAACATCTATCATTTTTCTAATTTTTAGATGTTCTTATTGCAATTATTTAAAAAAATTAATCATGAAAAAATTTCCAAATAATAAAAATAAATTTATTCAATTGCGATGCAAACTTCTTATAACATGAACGACATCATTATTTCAAGGGGTTAATTACATAAGTTTAATGAAATATGACTTGATTTTCAATTAGAAAATAATCAAGATTTATGGTTTTTAGGGCCCTTTTTATTCGATTGAAAAATCCTTGCATTGTTATAAAACTTATTAAGGTCCCGTTTAAAATATGTCAAACTGAGAAAAAGAAAATTAAATAACTTTTTTTAAAATTTTAATTGAAACCTATTGTCCAGGTAACAAGTTGCTAGATCTAAGGGCTCTCCTTAAAAGTTGTTAATCTAATGGCTGAGATTTACTGAGGTACCGGTATCCCAGGTGCACCATAGAAGTCCTCCATATATAAGATGAAATACAAAAATGTAAGAAGTGATCTCACGGTTGTGCTAGTCATCTAAGAAACTCCACCTTGTAAAGTGGCAAATATGGGAAGAGATTCAAAACCCCATATCCTTGCATTTAGGTCCACTAACTATGAAAAGAGTGTTTGTTGTGATGAATAACTTTTTATATGATGTTGAAAGTGTGCCAGCTCAGCTTAAAAAGAAAAAATAAAATATTACAAAGGAGTGGATGCAAATAAAATGCATCAAATCAAAGTGGTAATCTTTTTCTAAATTTCTTTACTATGGGGGGGGTGGATGCTGATGTATCATTGATGTTGATGTTGTTTGTATGTATGAATGTACTTCATTACCATAGGACATGTGGATTATGCTGTTGAATAAATTAATTTGAGTAGATAGAATGTTGAAAAAATAAAATAATTTTGATTTCATTCGTGATTCAAATTTAATTAAGATAATTCGGGTTCGGAAAGTTTGGATTTGAATACGAATTAATATTTAGATTTGTAGAATATTCAAATTTCAATACAAATATAGTTCTATTTGATTCAAACAATTAAATGTTCGATTCGTTAATATATCATATAATTAAAAAAAATTAAATAATATATAATACTAAATATATATTATATATATAACTGTATATACTTAAAATAATTTTATGTAGATAATATATATATTATTAAAAGTAGTGATTGGATTTTTTTTAAATCAATATTTGAATATTTTTAATATATATATATATATATAATAAAAATATTTTCAATTTCGAACTAAATATAGTTGAATACTTTTCATGACTCAAAATCAAATCGCCTTTTAAAATTAGATTAGAATACTATTCGAATTCGAGTTGACATTTGCGATTCGAATTCGATTCGATTTAGTTCGTTTACAAACCTATTCACAACTACGTTATTTTCCCTTTTTTCTTTTTCTATTTTTTTTGGAATCGACATATATCAACGGTCTACAAGAAGTACTTTCAAGTTTCAATCCTAAAATAGTCGCTTTAATATTTTTTACACAGATTAAGAAGCTCAGAAAATGAAAAAAAATACCCTGATATAATTTTAACTAATATATGGTCGTTTTTCTAAATTTATGTCTCATCTTAACAATCGTTTTCCATCTTCAGGCTGCATATATAATATGAAGATTGAGTGAAATTATGTCTTAAATTCTTCATATGATACTTATATTGGGACAAGATCTGTATGCTAAAACGACAGTTATTTTGAAACCGGAAATAAAATTATCCTACGAAATGAAACTAAGATGGTTTACACTAAGCTAATAAGCTTCTCAAAACATTTTATAAGATATTGGGAGCTTATAAGCTCTTTAGATGAGTTTGGCAAAATAAGATATTAATCACTGACGATTGCAGGTGTAGCAATGTATGACAAATAATCACTGTCGATTGATGCATTCTGCAATAGAAGATGTTACACCATGTGCAGCAAGAAATCCAAATTGAGAAGATAAATCACACAGAACAGATGAGAAGACAATAACTAAGAAAATATTAAGTATTCCCATGGATAAATTTAGAACAAAATTTTCAACATATATCTTGAAAGGATGTTATAACATAGTCTCGACAAACGTAAAAGCTGAAACAGGACTTAAACCCTGAAGCCCCTGCTGTTTCTTCTTCCTCTAGCTCGCTCAAACTTCCTTCCCTTGGATCGGACATATGGTTTCGTGTGGCTGTGTGGAACACCAGGAGCTGGACCAAAGTGCTTCACAGCTTCACGAGCATTTCGTGAACCTCTCAACAGAATCTGTAAAACAACATGCTTAGCAAACATACAGTCCGCACCCAAATGGTATAAAGGGTGCATTCCCCTTTGTCCAGAAATACACAAGCACTCATTTCTAGTCATGTGCTTATATATGAATTTGTAGTTCATTCTACAAGTACCGTCCACAACCCACGACCTGTGTGAAGTTGTGGTGCACCTAGCGTAGGATGCGGGGACCCTTACAATGAATAAGAATGTCCCGTATAATTTATTTGGCAAAATCACAAAATCTGCCCCCATAGCAAGACTACCAACTTGGGGACCACAATTAAAATTGATTTTCAAGAAACTTAACTTTTTCATAACCCAAGTACCTATTTCCTACAGGGAACCAACCAGTGAACCAGGTATATAAAAGTATTAGAATATAAAAGTCAAAATTGTAGCTAGGATTATCATGCAAAATAACATTCCAAGTAGAATAGACAACTTTGTATTCGTAGTGCTAGGTGGAGTAGCAAAATTAACCGTACTTAAATCTAGTTGTTTGATGCAAGATAAAATGCAATACTACGACTACTGAATCATAATAACATCAACATGGTGCAGCCTCAAATGTAACAAAATTCAAAATGTTAATTTCTGTATTTAAGGGCGCATTTGTTATGTTTCCAGTTTCCCCATGACCTATGTATGTTTCCGGTTTAGATGACGGATTTTGCGGTCCGCTAAGACCCTACTCCACTATTACATATATCACTCACTATTCATCTACTTTTACATACCCCAATAATCACGCTCATTATCTCTCTACTTTTTCGCAATCATCTGATCATTACCAACACATCTTTTCTCAATATAATGATACAATAATCCACATATCCAACATCTACAGTAAAATCCTATCCTACATAATTCCATAACAAACATACAATTTCACTAATCCTTAGTATTTTATTTCCCAAGATTTCCACAAACCCGCATAAGACCTGTGCAATCGCAACCTCACAGTTCATTGCATAACCTAAATGGAAATCATCAATCTACATTGAGCAAAATTATTTTGTACATTAAGCAAGCAAAACTCAGAAGGTTTACCGTGTTCTGCCCAAGTGGAGCCCTAAGAGCGAGCTGGTCAAAGGTCAAACATTCTCCACCAGCCTTCTCAATTCTAGCCCTTGCGGTCTCAGTGAATCTGAGAGCTGTAACCTTTATAGCTGGGATTTCATGAACACGAACATCATCTGTAACACTTCCAACTAACACCGCAATTTTGTCTTCCTGCAGACCATAAACCATAAATTCAACTTTGCTTTCAATCATTCAACCTCAAACAGCAATCTCAATATTTAAGGAATAATACAATCATAATAAAAGCTTGACAAGTAAAAACTACTCCTGATTCAACATAAACCTGTACCGCTAATACCATTTTCATATGAACAACTGTACATTACAACATTTTAGGGCGAAATCTCAATCATTAACATAAATTAACAAAATATTAGCACAAAACAGAAAATTATATTCGAGAATAAATATTACCTTTCCCTTCATGAGTTTGCTGAGACGAGAGAGCGAGAGCGGGGGCCTGTTAATCCTACTCATAAACAGCCTCTTCAGTATCACAGCATTAAATCTGCTACCAGTTCTCCTCACCAGAAACCGATACAACTGCAAGTCATTACACATTTGATTATGATCTCACAATTTAACTAATCTACCGTCAAACTGAGAGATTTATGATACCTTTACGAGGAGCTTGAGGTAAATATCGTTTGATTTTGGCGCAGTGCGCTTGGTCTTCTTGCTCTTACCTCCGGCGACTAAATCAATACCCTAGATTATAACAATCAAACGTTTGTCAGAGAGAGAAGAGAGAGAATGTCGAAGAACAGAGAAAATGCATGAACGGCGTCGTACCATGGCTGCTGCTCGTCTCGCTTGCCTGCACCTGCCCTCGATAGAGTGACGAAAAGAGATTAGGGTTTTGCAGTCCAGAGATATATACCTTTTAAATGGGCTGTGAACACTAGAAATTGTTATAGCCCAATATCAATTTAAGCCCAAATTGTTATGTTTATGATTATTTTAAATTTTATTGAATAATGGTCAATAATTCTAAAATAGTTGATTGTCAATTAAAATTTAAAATTTGAATTGTTAATAGAATTTTTTCTTTAAAAAAAAAAAAAAAAAACCAAGTAGGCATGGTCGGACAGTCGGAAAAGTCCGTCAACTCAAATACAAAAAAAGTTTCTAATATTTAAGGTTCGGGATACTTTTATGTATTAACATATTGGAAATATAAATTGTATACTCCTTCCGTCCCATAAAAATAGTCTTGTATAAAAAGGGTCATGTTTGAAAATATACAATTTTTTATTTTGATGAAGGTACAACTTTTCAAGAACCATCAATAAATGCTCTTACGACTTATTTCAATTTTTTCATTGGCTTATTCAATAATATATAGCTAACATGTGAAATTAAAAAAATTATTTTTTACTTAAACTAGTAAAACGAGGTGTCGGTTTTTGAAATATCACTCTTTTTTTAGGACAGAAAATTTTTTATACATAACTCTTTTTATGACACAGAGATACAGTAAAAACTCTCTATAGTAATACTCTATATAGGAATAAACTCCCTATAGTAATAAAAAGTTCAAGTCCCAACT
>JAUEKW010000014.1:259750-277363 GCA_032274785.1 Ajuga reptans
ATGAACTTGTGAGATAGATAATATACAATGTATATGTTATTTTTATATTTATATTATTTTTTATACGAAAACATTATTTTTTTTTGTAAAACTCTATATAAGAATAACTCCGTATAGTAATATTTTTTCCCGGTCCCAACGATATGATTGTATGGAGTTTTTACTGTAAAAAGATCCATGCAACGGGGAACATAAGTGTTACTCAAAAAAAGTGCAAAAAGGGAGAATATTACAATCGCGCATTCCCTAGTTAGAATCGCCGCCGCATAACACTATAATCAGTTACCAAAACAAGCTGCTCAAAAGCAGACAAAGATCAGCCAATTATAGCATTATTATTATAATGTAGATGTAGATGATGAATCCAAGAAAATGCTCAATTATAACTTTATGCTACTCTACCTGTCTATTTTATCTGACTTTGAGGCTATGTTTGATTAGGTTGCCCCCAGCCGGTTGATGTTGGAGGCAACATGGTGATATTTGACATGGGTAAGGTTGAGGACATTGTTTGGTTGGGGTAGGTTGATAGTTGCGTATTTTTTAACTTTTTTCTCACCTTTGTAATTGAAAAGACAGGTTTCTCTCTCTTCTCTCTCTATTTACGCACAACTTATTTACCCCAACCAACAGTACCTCAACATTCCCCGACCGCAATCAAACATAGCCTGAATTTTAATTGAAGAATATTCCACCATTCTGGAGTTTTCCTGTCACCTTTGTTCCAAATGATGCTCATAATTCTTTTTCATTTACTTAGATTTAATTCATGTATTTCAAATAATATTCTATGTTTTTCATTTACTTTTTATATCTATGTTAATTAATATAGTTGATGATGTTATTTAATATATATGGGACATATAGTGATAATTCAATATACAACCTTATTTAAAATAGGTCATCTCTTTCGCTTAAAATAGGTGATTTCCTTTGCTGCTTAAACATAGCTTTTGTAATACAGAAAAGTTGGTATTTCAAATTATAACGTGCACCACAGTTACTGCAGGTACATATTGGGAAATTCTTCTCTACTCCTATCGACATTACATACATTCTACTGGATGTACGCCACATGAATAAAAAAGATAGAAAAGATTATTTTTTTTGCACACGTATCGCGAATCTAATAGAATGCAGGCAATGCCAGAAGAGCTACGAAAGAATTTCTTGTACATATCTCACAAACTTTTCACTCACAAATTCATCATCTATCATATCTTACCTCATGTTTTATTATTTTGATACATGTCTATTTGCGAATACTCACAAATAATACGATAGACAACACATTCGAAATGTGTTGGAAGTTTTAGCTAGGATGAGCACAGTAAGTATATGAAGGAGTCTATTTTTACAAACAAGATTGTTTGAAAAAAATGGATTAGTACACCACCAAGCAACTTTTGATTTTATCTTTTTAAAAAAACGCAGAATATGCTGACCTCTAAACTATATTATTCAGAAGTAAAGCAAGTTGAAGCAATTAAAAAATCATGAAGTCGCAGTCGTATTTCTGTGGTTGTCACACACAGTATGATGAAGGATGGATTCCGTCGAGACGAGCATAACTCCACCTCAAAACCATTGTCGAGAGTGGAGGTTTGCTCTGGTCCCTTTATCCAAAGACAACGTTCCATCGTAACCCGATGTGAGATGCCTTTTCCTTAAGCTTACCGGCCACCAGAAATGCCCCTTCTCTGGCTTCCCAGGAGCTAGATTGATGTCCATGCATCACAATACAAGATTATTTAACAATTCTTGGTCATAAATCAATTACTTATTTATTTAAATCATAATTTATGTCCCTGTGACTGGCAAGGAGTAGAAGGATAAAATCACTTTGTCCTAACTTCATCAAAATTCTAGTTTCCATCGCCATTCATGTCTTCATTGCAACAGCTAAAGACACAACATAATAAGTCAAAAAAAGATATGAACTCTATATATACACAACCAAATTCAGATCCCATTTAAGCAGAAAAAAAGAAAGAAACAGAAGCATCTAAGGAAGAGTAATACCATGGCAATGAGTATGGTAAAGAGTGAAGACAACGTCGGAAAGTTTTACGTGGCCATGGTAGACGAGGCTCCTGAGGTGAAACCCGTTAAACGTAGACGAAGAGATTCTGCTGCCCCAAACCAGGAAGGAGGCCTAGTATCTGCACCAACAACTGTCAAAAGAAGTTCCAAGTTTCGCGGTGTAAGCAAGCATAGATGGACAGGCAGATACGAAGCACATTTATGGGACAAACTAACATGGAATATTACTCAGAAGAAAAAGGGCAAACAAGGTTTCTTACAATCAATCTTCTGATCATATGTTCTTTCATATTACAATTTTGTAATAAAATGAGTTTCTAACTTGAAATTTTGTGTTTATCTTCATGATCTTCTATTTGGGACCGAAACTGAAAATGAACAGTTTATCTTGGTGAGTACAATTGCGCCTTATTTTTCGTTGTGTTTTAAGGTTTGTGTACGAGTCTATGGAGATATAACTGACGATATAAATTATAAATGTTTTTCAGGAGCCTATGATGATGAGGAAGCAGCGGCAAGAGCCTACGACTTAGCTGCACTTAAGTATTGGGGAACATCGACTTTCACTAATTTCGCTGTACGATTCTCAGAACACTTCTGTCTGCAACAATTTCCTATACATCATAGTAATTCCCAGATTCTTACCAATTGTTTTTTGGACATTTTATCCAGATATCAGATTACGAGACAGAAATCGAAATTATGCAAACTATGACGAAAGAAGAGTATCTAGCTTCACTCAGAAGGTACAAATAAGTTGTTTTTTCACATTTCATGCTATTTAGGATCACTACACATTTATATGGATGAAGTACTAATGAAGCTACTTATGGAACTGAAGGAAAAGTAGCGGCTTTTCGAGAGGCGTCTCAAAGTACAGAGGAGTAGCAAGGTATACACAGTATCCAATTTCATCAAAAAAATGAAAAATTATTGAATCTTTCAGAAGATAACCAAACATTTCGATTGAAAAAAAAATGCAGACACCATCATAATGGAAGATGGGAAGCAAGAATAGGGAGAGTTTTTGGAAACAAGTATCTGTACCTTGGCACTTACAGTAAGTTATCTGCTCATCTTCATCCAAATAATCGAGGCAAAAACTTCTGTAAAACGGTCTTATAGTAAGACAGATAGTTAAACGAGTTAAATATGATCAATTATAATATTTGACTATTTGACTATTTGACCATTCATCCTACCATAAGGCCGTCTTACAGGAGATCACCTTATAATCAGAATAGAACAATCGAGCATGACGGCGCAATACTAAAATCGAGGCTTTCTTACAGGCACACAAGAAGAGGCAGCTCGTGCTTATGATATAGCAGCCATAGAATACAGAGGGATCAATGCTGTGACCAACTTCGACTTGACCAACTATATCAGATGGTTGAAGCCAGAAACAAACACTTCTCAAGCAACAAAAACGTGCTTTAACTTGGCTTCTTTTTCGTCCCCGTTGCTACCAACAGAGGAATCCGTTTCTCCATGTCTGAAAAGAAAATCTTTTAGTGAAAATAATCTGCAAGAAACATTTTCACTCCCTATTAGTCAGACTAGCAAATCTCCTCCTACAGCCTTAGGCCTACTGTTGAGGTCTTCGCTATTCAGAGAGCTTCTTCAGAAGAACTCGACTCTGTCTGAAGAATCTCACGGAGAGAACACGAAAACACAGATGGAAATGGGCAGCGACGATGAATATGGAGGGCTATTTTGTGGTAGTAGTGAAGATATTCGTCTCAATTATGGTTACCCGGATGTGGCTGCGAGCAGCAGTATAGGCATGGCAACTATTCTCTGATCCGTAGCCATGGGGTCGGGTTTTCTGTGTGTCTGTACATATGAAGAGCATTTATGCATTGTGTATACAAAAACAAAATAACTGAAAATGTTGTGTTTACCTCATCAGTTTGTACGAAATGCAAAAAATGCAAAATTACATGATCGGTGGAATCCGTAGTTCAAATTACTGCAGATTACTTCAGTTCTCACCTTAATTAGATGGTTAAAAACAGGAAAAGTTGAACATGTGATAGTATTATTGCAGACAATGAATCTAAGAAATGCTCAGGTTTCCGGTGAACAATATATTACTCCCTTCCCCATAAAAGCAGTCTTGTTTGAAAAGGTATGATATTTTACCTTTGACCAATTTAACGACGGTACAACTCTCCAAAAACTATCAATTCTCACTTACACGACTTATTTTATTTTTTGATTTGACATACTCTATCATATATAAATTTATTACTTGGACTAAAGCGAGACATTAACATTTGAAACATGACTCTTACTGTGGACGAGAAACTTTTGTGAAATATAACTCTTTTTATGGGACGGAATGAGTATATTAATACAGTTCTAATCAGGCCAGCGACAGCTCTGTTTGCAGTTGCAACTATCGGCGAAACAATGGTTATCAAGATGTTCTATTTTTCCATTGTTTCTAAAAATAAAAGTAAAAAAGAAAATTCTTCCTTGCTAGGATATCATTGACCATCAACATTATTACACTTATAATTGCTATACATTGTATATGTGTATTATCTTTCTTTACATGATCAAAATATGAATTTCATCATGTCAGCAGCAGATCTGTTGCAGACTTGTTCAGGACTGACAACCACATACTCCATTTGTGGAATGAAACTCACAACAATATATATTGAAGGAAACTTTTCAATTTATAGTAATAACCTCTACCTTTTGCTTTTGTTCAATATATGTCCGATTTCACTGGAATTTGAAAAAGCTCGCGGGAAACTGCTGACAGTGACGATTGGGCTACCTAAGTGGCAAGTCAAATGTCTATTTATGGATTTGTATGGAGAGATTCATGTTCAAAGTGTGATATTACATTAAATCATAGAATAGTTATATTTTTTTCTAGGTTCCTCTATAAATTATTTGTTTTCCTTTTTATGAGTTTAGTGTAAGAAGAAAGCATATCTAACAATAGTTATGGGATATTATAAGAGTACACAAAATACGAGTAAATATGACCAACATAATCGACCAGTAACCGGTTTATGGATGAGTGCTCTTGGAGTAGTCGGTTTGGCCCTGAACCAGTGTGCATCAGCGAGGCAGAGACCAGTTAGGACACAGTGATCATTATCCCAAATTTTATTAAGTAGCAAGTAGTTTTGCAACTCAGAAAGCCTGAAAACAAATGTAATAATTTCTATACATTGGGTATAGTCATACCTTTTCCATAATACCGTCTCACCTCATGTTTCAAGATCTCTTAATCCAGCCTTAGGCTCATTGAGTATCCAAGGTTTGAAGTCCTCATTTGGATCATTTGTTGTAACAGCAACCGGCCACACAGCTGCCTAGCTCTGGGATCATCCCACGGTTCATCATCTCTACCACCGCGATGATCAAGGTTGCTGTGCGATGTCTTTTTCCACTGAACTTTAGAGAGCAGGAAATATCAAAATTTAGTTTACAATGTTTAATGAAAAGCATCAAATTAAAAAATAAATCACACAAGTAATGTTCAAATATGTCAACACTGCAGAGTCTTCATTGCTGTTATGGACAAAAAAAAAAAAAAGGGTAGAACAGAACTTGTTCAGTTTAGCTGGAAATAAATCTGCTGTAACCTGAAAATCATTCTGGTTTTTGTTGTTCGAGAGATAGAGTTCATGAAAAAGATTCATGTAGGTAAAATAAAGATTCAACTATCTCAAAAGTTTATTGTCCGTACTTGTGATGCACACAAGTTTTAAGCATGACATACACAGTAATAACTAATAAAAGCTGCAGTAAGAAGTCTTTCTCACATGATAACAGGTTTTTATCTTGTCTTATTATTGCATATTACACAAATTTACAAATTTATTCGATTTGGTATGTTTGTTTGTCGGCTTAATCTCATACTAATTTACTAGAGTCGGTATGTTTTCTCAGACTGGCAAAATAAATACAAACATAGACAGGAATCTTCTCGTGGGAGTACAAGAAAACAGTTTACCCCCCTCAAAATATTCAGAAGTAAAACCATCAATTTTAAGCCGATACAAACCATGATGTCACATTCGTAGTTCCTGTTACAATAATAAAAGATACTTGGTCATAATTTTGATTCCTGTGGCTGGCAATCAGTTTGTCCTAAGTTCATCAAAATTCTTGTTTCCATCACCCTTTTTGTCTTTGTTCCAACAGGTACAGACAAAACATAATAAGCCAAAAATACCATATATACTATATATAGTCATGAAATTGAGATCCCATTTAAGTGAAAAGAACAGAGAATAGAAAAAAGTTGTAGAAAACCCATTTGAAGAAGACAGACTAAAAATGGCAATGACTATGATAAGGAGTGAAGACAACCTTGGCAAGTTTCATGTGGGAGTGGTCGATGCTGCTCCTGAGACGAAGCGTGTCAAACGTAGACGAAGAGATGTTGCTGCTGCTGCCACTGATGAGGTGCATGCACCTAACCAAGAAGGTGGGCCAATATCTACACCAACAACTGTGAAAAGAAGTTCAAAGTTTCGAGGTGTCAGTAGGCATAGATGGACAGGCAGATATGAAGCACACTTGTGGGATAAACTCTCATGGAATCTTACTCAGAAGAAAAAGGGCAAACAAGGTTTCTTACAATCAATCTTCTGAACTTTTCTTTATGTTAGACTTTGTAACTTTGTAATATATCAGTCCCCTAACTTGAAACTTTGTGTTTTCTTTCATGGTCTTCTCTTTGGGATCGTAACTGAAAATGGACAGTCTATCTGGGTGAGTACAATTCTGCCTTATTTTTTGTTTTGTTCAAGATTTTTTCTGTATGACTATAAGAGGATGTAAACTGAGGCTATGATTTATGTATTATTTTCAGGGGCTTATGATGATGAGGAAGCAGCTGCAAGAGCCTATGACTTAGCTGCACTCAAGTATTGGGGAACATCGACTTTCACTAATTTCCCTGTATGATTCTTAAAAGCTGTCTATAGAACAAATTTTCATCACATCCTCATAATTCCCAGATTCTTAGTTACCAACTTTATTGACACTTTCTGCAGATATCTGATTATGAGACAGAAATCGAAATTATGCAAACCATGACAAAAGAAGAGTATCTAGCTTCACTGAGAAGGTACCAAGTGGTTTATCCCCTTTCCTGTTATTCAGAATCATTAATAAGTATCTATATGGATGCAATAATGAAGCAATTTGTGGTACTGTAGAAAAAGTAGCGGCTTTTCAAGAGGCGTTTCAAAATACAGAGGAGTTGCAAGGTACATACAATCTCCAATTTTTATAGAAAAATAAAAATAAAAATAGGTTTCATGATTGAACCATTCGGAAGATAACCAAATGTATTATATGCAGACACCATCACAATGGAAGATGGGAGGCAAGAATAGGACGAGTTTTTGGAAATAAGTATCTTTACCTCGGCACTTACAGTAAGTTATTCGTTCTTCATCCAAATTCATCTTCCAGAAAAGTAAAAGCAAGCAAGTGTACCTGATACTGAAATCAAGTTTGTTTGTTGTTTCTTTGAAGGTACGCAAGAAGAGGCTGCTCGTGCTTATGATATAGCAGCAATAGAATACCGAGGGATCAATGCAGTTACCAACTTCGACTTGAGCAACTACATTAGATGGTTGAAGCCAGGGACTAACACTTCCATTCCTGCTCAGGAAACAAAAACCAGCACCAATTTGACATCTTTTTCTCCCCCTTTGCTAGAGACAGAGGAATCTATTTCTCCACGTTTGAAAAGAAAAGCATTTAGTGCAGATGATCTACGATTAACATGTTCTTGCAAAACGCCTATTAGTCCAAGTAGCAAATCTTCTCCAACAGCGTTGGGCCTCCTCCTGAGGTCGTCTTTATTTAGAGAGCTTCTTCAGAAGAACTCAAATGTGTCGGAAGAAATTCATGGTGAAAACACCAAAAGACAGACACAGGTGGTGGGGAGTGACGATGAGTTCGGAGGGATCTTTTGTGATGGAAGTGAAGATATCCATCCCCGCTATGATTGTCCAGAAGCAATTGAATGCAACACTACAGGCATGGCCACCATTTTCCAATCTGGACAAGCCATCAACTTGAGTCTTCCATGTGCTGAACATATGACGAGTATTAATGTACTCTAGCACAAATGCTAGGTTACAGTTTAGGACACTCCTGGTTCATTCGTCCACTTTCAGGGACTGTGTAAATACAATTCATAGAAGAAGAAAAAAAACTGAAACGATGTCTGTATACATGTATGAAATATTTCGTGGAATTCAACAATGGGATTGTGTTCATTTAACGATTCATTAATTTAGATCCCCAATCAGCAAGGGTACCTTTCGCTTTGTTAATCTCTAACAGCTGATAATCATCTGTCAATGCCCAACATCATGATTGAATCTTATTCTAGATTACTTGCATTTTAAAGAAGTTATTATCAAACCACTATGAAGTTAGAATCACCCCTCTTGGATACATGAATTGCCAGCACTACAGAAGTTCTAATGTAACAAATTATCTAAACCTACTGCTATTTGCATATTAAAAGCAGACAAGAACTTATTTTGACACTGATAAGTAAATATGAATTCCTATGAGCCACTCAAGGATGAAATCGACCAAGATTTAAACAACAATTCTGATTATGGAGAGAAGAACCTTTTTCAGCTTTTGTTATTCGTAGCGATACATTTTTCTCAATAAATGTGTTATATGGAATCTAACAAGTCATCGACCCTTGGTTGTAAGGTTCCGACATTGAAATTGCTCCAATCTGGGGATAGCATGAGAATAGCCAAAAATTCAGTGCACATGTAGAAAACAGACAAATAAGAGATGCCGTTAGAAAATTGTTAAAAGATACTTGTTAAGTGTTACCATGTAAGATTCATTTCAACTATGCCTAATACTCCCTCCGTCCCTTAATAATAGTCCTATTTGCAAATGTACAACTTTTTATTTTTTGTTAATTGATGAAGGTACAACTCTAAAAAAACCATCAAACTCGCACATACACGGCTTATTTTATTTTTTGGTTGGACATATTCAATCATACATAAATAATTCGAAAGATAAAAAATTTAAAATTTTGATTTTTTTTTGAAACATGACTCTTATTATGGGACGGAGGGAGTTATACAATTTGTCCCATATTGTTTGTAAGATTTAGGTTTTTCATCAACGCTTGGAAGTACAATAAGAGATGCAGTAAGAATACTAGGAAATTTCTGAAGAAATCCTCTTTTACATATTGCCACTTAAGAATCTTTACAACTATGTCTAACTATTAATTTGTCCCATACCTTCTGAAAGTTGCAACTATTTTCACTAAATGCTTAAAACGTACATATAGAGATGCAATAGAAAGTTCTGAAGAAATCTTTTTTTGCATGTTACCATGTAAGAATCTTTTCAACTATGTCTAACCATGGATTCTAGCCTATTTTTCTAGTTTAAGTTTTTTCATCAAATGCCTATAAAGTACAACAAGAGATGCAGTAAGAATACTAAGAAATCTCGGCAGATACCTTATTTTACATGTTACCATGTAAAAACTCCTTTTCAACTATGTCGAATAATTATTTTGTCTCATATCTTCTGAAAGTTGCAATTATTTTCATCAAATGCTTAAAAAGTACAAATAAGAAAGTTTTGAAGAGGTCTTCTTTTCACATAGTACCATGTAAGAATCTTCTCAACTATCTCTTTGTCCCATATCTTTTGAAAGTTTAAAGTATGCGTAAAATAGTAGTTAAGAATCTTTGTCCCATTATGATTTTGTCCTATCACTTTTGAAAGCTTAAGCCAAAATAGTGGTTGCTACCTTCGTTGAGTTCTATGCTGGAACCAGAAGAGACCAAATAAACTGAAGATACACCCAAGAAAAGTAATTCACAGAAGACGATGTTGTAATCGACAATTTATTCCTTTCCAAATACCATACATAGCTTTGTCTCAAGCTTACCTCAGTTCATTGGAATCATCTCCATTTCTGTCCTTGTATAATAAAAGCCATGGCAAGTTCAGTCAAAACATAATAAAACCAAAATAAGCATAAGACTTATAAAAGCACATGGAGTTTCATTCTAGCTGTCAGGAGAAAAAAGAGAATCAAACTGAACATTAGTAAAAAGGTATAAACAAATTACTAGAAGGAAAATGGCAACGGCAATGACAGAAAGCGAAGAGTACAGAAAGCGGCAGCACACGTACATGACAGACGGTGAGGCTCCACAAGCCAAGTCTGTGAAGCGTCGAAGAAGAGATGCCAACCATTCTATGCTTGGCAAAACTGTACTAATAGAGCAACAAGACTGTGACTTGACTTCTGTCCCAAAAACTGTAAAGAGAAGTTCAAGATTTAGAGGAGTCAGTAGGCATAAATGGACAGGAAGATACGAAGCGCATTTGTGGGACAAGTTCACATGGAATGTTACTCAAAAGAAAAAGGGGAAACAAGGTAACTGACATTGGTCTGTTACAACTTATTGCATTATCTCTTATTTTAATCACTGTTGGTTTCTGACATAAATCATTGTGTCTTTTCATGTTGGATCCTCCATTGAAAATCAAATTAACAGTCTATCTTGGTGAGTACTCTATTTTAGCATCAATGATAACTTTTCCACAATAATTTCACTTTTAAGACATAAACTTAGGCTATATCTATTGAATCTCCTCAGGTGCCTATGATAATGAGGAAGCTGCAGCAAGAGCTTACGATTTGGCCGCTCTGAAGTATTGGGGAACGCTAACTTTCACAAATTTCCCAGTATGTATTTTTCACAAAGGATACTTATCATTTGCATACATCCTCAAAAACTAATTGATTCTTGAAAAATGTCACAGATATCTGATTACGAGAAAGAACTTGAGATTATGCAGACTGCCTCAAAAGAAGAGTACCTAGCCTCATTAAGAAGGTAGAGTTTATTTATTATTTAATCGTTATGTTTGAAGAGAAAGTGATGTTTTCTAAGTGTTGAAATGGATGATTAACTAACCAAAAACTTCCAAATTGCAGGAAGAGCAGTGGGTTTTCAAGAGGGGCGTCACGATACAGAGGAGTTGCTAGGTACATAATCTAGAAAAATAAAAACATTTTTTTCCTTTGGCATTGTTTGGCAATAATTCTAAATTTATCAATGGCGTAAATGCAGACACCATCACAATGGGAGATGGGAAGCGAGAATTGGAAGAGTCTTTGGCAATAAGTACCTCTACCTTGGCACTTACAGTAAGTAAAATAAAGCAATAGAACCACGCAAAAGAAAATGCATTCAATATACAGACATATTTTAGCATCTTGTAAACTACTGTAGCAAGTAATTATTCATTAAATTGAAAAAATCTATGTGCAGGTACCCAAGAAGAGGCAGCTCAAGCATACGACATTGCAGCGATAGAATACAGAGGAATCAATGCCATCACCAACTTCGACATGAATACCTACATTAAATGGTTGAAGCCAGGAACAAACAATTCAGTTCATGTTCAGGAAAGAAAAGCATGCATAGAATTTAAGGAAGCGTTATCATCTCCTTACTCGGGTTTAAAGTTGCAATCTTCCTGCTTACCAGCAAAACCTTGTAGGATAAATGCCATGAATATACAAGAGAGGTATGGAAGAAATACCCCATTTAGTTCATGCAAAAAGTCTTCATCTCCAACAGCATTGGGTCTGCTACTTAGATCTTCGGTGTTCAAAGAACTGGTTGAGAAGAACTCAAATCTGTCGGAAGACGAAAGTGATGATGAAAACATCAAAAACCTGCGACAAGCGAGTTACAATGATGAAAGCAGAGACTTATTATACAATATTCCATATTTGCCGTATTCTAGTAACCACTGGATTGTAACTGCAAGGATAACTCCTCATGATCCCAAGTAGCACAATCCTCAATGAAGGTTCTTTAGTTGTGGAGATATGTATAGACGAAGAGTTTCTTTTTCCTTTTTTCCCCTTTTTTGATGCAAGATTGTGTCTAGACCAGGAATATGTAAAAATAGAATAACGGTGTAAGCCCAAAATATCAATTTTGAGTAAGAATATTGTAGGAAATAGTTTCGAAATGTGACTTCTTCCATGGAAGTTTTACTTCTTCCTGCAAAAAGTGTGTGGCTTCTTTTATCTATTTATTGCTGCACATTCACACCATAATATCAGAAAACTGAGATAATTCCCAGTTGCAGTCGCCTGTTCGCTAATTACTTGCCCACCCTTGCCTCTTTCAAAGGCCCAACCGGAAATTTTGTTGCACTGGGCCTTTTCATGAACTTCTGCCATATTAGTTTTTGACAGAAAAATAAGATTAAGATAAAGAGATGACTCCATGTGCACTGATTCATTATTTGAGATTCTGATCTAGGAGCATTACCAAAGTGTTGGAAGTGCAGGGTTATCTTGATGTAGGTCTACCAATATGAAACTTCACACACCTTCAAGTTCATAGGACACAAAAAAAAAAAGGAAGAAATTTTGAGGGCCTTATATCATTATGCCCGGTATTGAATGCTGTTTCACCTTATCAGTATCTCAAATCAACTATGGAGTCTGTAGGTACCTAAATGGGCACTCAAATTGGACCAAACCATTTGCCAGGCTATTTTTTCTTAAAGTAAGTTATGGAGTAAGACATTGATTTCTCAGTAAGATCAATTTTTGGGATTTTATGAAGGACTAGCCCAAGAAACACTTGTGTGTGTGTAAGCGAGGTGCTCTATAGCCTTTAGTGCTCGTGATGCATAATCAAGTTGAGTAATGTATAATGCAGCACCCTATATAATCATTCATCCATTGTTAGGAATCAAGTAGTAAAATCCAAGAAACCCGAAGAATTATCCTCGGATTACCCTAGTAATCAGCATGCAAGCTGTGGAGAATTCTTTTCTCAATACTCAAAATTCATAATAATGTATGCCAAGCTGGACAACTAAATAAATATCCAAACACTAAGGCCCATGGGCTCAACTACCAATCAAAAGAAATAAATCTAAATAAAACCCAGCAAAACTTAATCAACCAAATAAAAAGCAATTAATAGAATAAAAATAATAAATTCAAATTAATCCTTCTACGGCTCCTTCCTCTTCTGCTTCCGCGCATAAACCTTTAAATTAGACAATGCATTCGTATTCCTAACATCGATCCCACTCAAACCAAAGAAAGCTCTAAAGAAGGTAGATTCAGCAGAGTATAAAATTGGAAACAGATCATAGTCGGTGAACTTAATGAGCAATAAAATTTCTAAAAGATGATATGAAAGTCTGACATGGATTATGTTACAGTGTTGACTACTTAAAATGCTGGCATTGACTTTAAATGCATCACCTGCACCATGATTTGTCGTGGCCAATGCTTAACAATCTTCCTTATTGTGTCAAATCAGAGAGGAGGCAATTAAAACAAGAAAAAGATGTGGGTATTTATATGTACAATTAATGAGCTTAACGAGAGTTAACAGCCCATAAAACTCTCCAATCGTGCTTATCAATTTATCATATTATAAGTATGGAAATGGGACCATGGGCCTTTACAAAGAGATTATAGACTTTTTGGTCTACTTTAATAAGAATAGACCGAATACAAAAAAACCAAGCCCAAAATTGGGCATACACATCAAATAATAATAATGATAAAAATGTTGTGTTACTGATTATCAGTTTATCACACACTGCAAACCAGAGCGATCCACATTGTTTGCCTGTTATCAGAACTTCCATAAGTGTTAAAAGCCGTGACCTCATAGCATGCACAGTAAGAAAACAAACAACGGCTGCGGTAAGAAAGTCGTCAAAAGATCTTTTTGGTCACATTTTGGCGTGTAAGAATATTTCCTACAATGTGTAAAATGATTTTTGTTGCTAGCTTCGTTATGTTCAATGCTGGAACAAGAAGAACCAAATAAAGTGAAGATGCTCCCGAGGAAAGTGAACAACAACATATATAAAACTGTTACTCAGACCCATGGGCCACCGGCCCACCGCCACATATGAATTTTCACACAGTAAGTTCATTTATTCTTGTTGTAGTTAACACTTTATTCCTTTCTCTATATACCATAGAGGGACTATTAACTTTGTCTCGAGCTTATGCTATTTATTGGAATCATCTCCATTTTTGTCATGAACAATATTAGTCATAGCAACATCAGACAAAACATAATAAAACCAAAAGAGGCATAAAGCTTATATAAACACATCAATTCCATTGTAGCAATCAGAAGAAAAGAGAGTACCGAACTTAACATTATTATTAGAAAGGTATAAACAAATTACTTTGCAAAAAGACCACTAGAAGATGGCAACAATGGTGATAGAAAGTGAAGAGCATAGAAAGAGGCACTATACAAGCATGAAAGGCGCTGAAGTTCCACGAGCCAATTCTGTGAAGCGTCGAAGAAAAGATGGAAACGCTTCTGTGCTTGGCCAAGGTGAACTGATACAGCAACTAGACTGTGACTCAATATCAGCTCCAAAAACTGTTAAAAGAAGTTCAAGATTTAGAGGAGTCAGCAGGCATAAATGGACAGGAAGATACGAGGCGCATTTGTGGGACAAATTCACATGGAATGTTACTCAAAAGAAAAAGGGGAAACAAGGTAACTGACCTTTCTCTGCTGCCATTTCTTCCAGTTATATGTTATTCTACTTTCAGTTTTTCACATGAATCTTCTGTCTTATTTCATGTTGGGTCCTGCAATGGAAATCAAACTGAACAGTCTATCTTGGTGAGTACAGAGTAATCTTTCATTTTCAGCATTGATGACGATTTCTTTAATAAGAACTTCGAATTTAAGACGTAGACTTAAGCTATATCTACCAATCTCCTCAGGTGCCTATGATGATGAGGAAACTGCAGCAAGAGCTTATGATTTGGCAGCATTGAAGTATTGGGGAACGTCAACCATCACCAATTTTCCAGTATGTATTCTGAACATATGACATGCATTATCATTGTATGCATTTTCAATAACTCATAGATTCCCTCGACAATTGCTGCAGATACCTGATTACGAAAAAGAACTTGAAATTATGCAGACTGCCACAAAAGAAGAATACCTAGCCTCGTTGAGAAGGTAGAGATTATTTACTGCCTAACCTTTCGTGTGATAAAAAAAGAAATATTTTCTCAGTGTTGAAATGGATGATTAACTAACCAAAATCTTCCATAATGAAGAAAGAGCAGTGGGTTTTCAAGAGGAGCGTCAATGTACAGAGGAGTTGCTAGGTACATAATCCACAATATGAGATCATTTTTTTCTTTGCAATAATATTTGCCTATAATTCTAAATTTATCAATGGCATAAATGCAGACACCATCAGAACGGAAGATGGGAAGCGAGAATCGGAAGAGTCTTTGGCAATAAGTACCTCTACCTCGGCACTTACAGTAAGTAAAGTAAAGCAATAAAAGCACAAGAAAGAAAATGGAGTCGATATCACCTCATATTTTAGCAAGTTAATGCTTATAATATCATTATACTATATGTATAGGTACCCAAGAAGAGGCAGCTCAAGCATACGACATTGCAGCAATAGAATACAGAGGAATCAAAGCCATCACCAACTTTGATATGAATACTTACATTAGATTGTTGAAGCCAAGAACAAACAATTCAGTTCCTGTTCAGGAAATAAAACCATGCATAGAGTCTAAGGAAGCATCCCTTTGCTCTGGTTTAAAATTGCAATCTTCTTGCTTACCAGCAAAACCTTATAGGATAGATACCGTGAGAATGCAAGAGCAATATGGAAGAAATACCCCATTTAGTTCGATCAAAAAGTCCTCATCTCCAACAACAGCATTGGGGCTGCTCCTTAGATCTTCGGTATTCAAAGAACTAGTGGAGAAGAACGCAAATCTGTCTGAAGAAGAGAGTGATGATGAAAACAGAACGAACCAGCAACAGGCAACTTATAATGATGAATGCAGGGACTTACTATACAGTACTCCATTTTCACACTACTTCAATAATCGCTGGATTGAGTTGCAAGGATAAATATATGATTCCAAGTAGCAGAACAGGCATTATCTACTAATTAGCACAAAACTCCATTATAGTTTCTTAGTTGTGGATATATGTATATATGAAGAGTTCCTTCCTTTTTCCTTTTACTTTTAAAGAAAGAATGATCAGATGGATGCAAGATTTGTATACACCAGGCTATCTAAAAATAGAATAGCAATTTGTTTCCACAATATCAACTTGAATGAAAGTATTGTAGGAAATAGTTTCAGTGTAACTTGTCCCTTGCAAAAATTACTTTGTGCAAAATGTGTGACTTCTTCACACCATAGGAGCTGGGAAAAGTGAGGTTATTCCCAGTTTTACTTTCCCAATGCTTCTAATCATTCATCCATTCATTTCAAACCAAAGAAAGCTCTAAGAAGGCAAATTCAGGGTATATGTTGAAGATGGACACGGATCCTCTCTATTTACTAAATGTTGAATTTCATAAATTTTGGACAATCTTAACTGTACGTTACATTAAAGAACCATAGGCTGCCACGCCATTCCCTTTCTAGTGCACCCATCTCTCTTTATAATAAAATTTTTTCTTTTTTATGTTTGCACTCCCTCCCCCCAACTCTAATGTTCTACATCGATGTGGCCATTTTCCCAAACGTGCTCTTTTTTTTTCTTTTTTTTTCCTTTTCTGAGCTATCCATGATATAAATTAAAAACCCAGTTCAAGAAAGTGTTGCGGAAGCAGAATAAAAGTCCTACAGCCACTTGCTTCCAGTCCCATTTTCAGGATTTCTTAAGATGAGATGGTAGGTTTTTACGTAAAACCAAATTAAACATTTATTCGGTCCAATATCACAGTATTCAATCCAATATCCAGGATGCAGAAACAAAGTGGTGTTTGACTGTTTGGGAGGAATATGCAGGCAAGAGTAAAGGCGAACGATTTGTTCCCTAAACTTCCCACTGAGATGAGGGTGGAAGGTTATTTATTACTATCTTCTTTTTATTGTGAAGAAGAGTCTAGACGCAAAAACAGTGTTCTTAAGTGAAAAGGGTCATGTGGCACATGCAAATCCATCTATGTAATTCACGGCCGAGATAGTACGAAATTCACAAACTTCACGACATGGCTAAATGGAGAGGATCCATTTCCATTTGAAAACAGATCACTCCAGTAGTCCAGTTACCTTTACCGAAAAAGGAGCAA
The DNA here is from genome assembly GCA_032274785.1 of Ajuga reptans. Lineage (NCBI taxonomy): Eukaryota > Viridiplantae > Streptophyta > Magnoliopsida > Lamiales > Lamiaceae > Ajuga > Ajuga reptans. The sequence goes on from JAUEKW010000014.1 coordinate 276,947, forward strand.
TACAATTTCCAAACAAGACATGAAAATTCTGACATTGATTATGTTATAGTATTGGCATCTGGCCCCCATTATGTTCGTTGATTATTTTCTTAGACATTCTTTTCTTATTAAAAAAAAAAAAAAAAAAAACAAACAAAAAAACAAACAAACAAACAAACAAAGATAGGAAGAAAAGAAAAGTAAAGTAGAAGAATTTTTGTTTCTTATCCAAAAAAATAAATGAAGAAAAAATGGCACAAGCAAAATACACCCTTGGAAAAAGCATCATCCTATAGATGATTAAATCCCACCTTTGGATTCAGAGTGCATAAGTTCAAAAGTAAAGATCCTCCCGAGGGCAACTTTTCTGGCAAAAGAAGATAGCATGGTAAAAGAAACGTTAAGATCTTCCCACAGCATGAAAACACTCGGGGGGGG
>JAUEKW010000014.1:299962-326139 GCA_032274785.1 Ajuga reptans
ACAATTCTTCCAGCCACTTGGTCGAGATCCCTTTGACCACTGGATGTGATTTTTCGTCCACTGTATAACAAGCAGCATGCATAACTCATAAGAAAACAGCCAATCCAAATAAATTTCAATAAAAAGCATAGGCAGGGAAGCAAAAATACACTTGGAGAGCAGATGAAGATAAGTTATATCACTCTTAGGAGAGTTTATTATAGTTTTATAACCAATTCTGATTAGGCCATAGAGGCAAGTCAACAGTTAAACAGAACTTTATTCAAGATTTGCAACTTACCCCCTTGAATCGAGCTCAACAATGCTCATGTTCTGCAACTGTTGAAGAATGTGGCGAGCAACAGACCCACTGCTTTTGCCAAAATGAGGTGGGCGACTCCCGTTCCTCTTGCTTCCACCATAGATCCTCCGGAAGGCACCAACACCAATACCTCCCCTCAAGTATATCTTCCTAGCCATGGAAGCTGCAACATCCAGGGAAAACTTATTCTTCAAGTCATGTTATGCAGCATCACAGGATAACACAGGATACTGAGTTACAGTAGAAAACACCACATTTACATGTAGATGTCTGACAAATGGAAATAAAAAAACCTATAGCTAATTTATATCAAGATCTGAGGATTTTATAGGAATGCTAAAGGTGCTAAGATAAACCTTGAGAGAATCCCATATTCAACCAAAGGTGAACAAATACGAAAATTCAAAAACTATAATATCGTTGGCCTGTGTAAAATTTACTAAAACAGATGAACATAGCAGCAAACACCTAAAGAATGTAAACATTGGAAACATATAAAAAATGAGGGAAATGAGAGGATTACCTGCCCTGATGTAGTACCAGTCAGGATCATAGGGAGCCAGTTCTTTCAACACACCAGTTTTCACAATATCAGTCCACTCCGGAAGCTCCATCTGTAATTTGGATTAAATGAATTTAATGTATAAAAGAATTGATCTGAAAAATTAATCAAATTCCCTCCCCCTCCCTCAGTCTATCAAATGGTTAAAATTAAATGATTAAATTAACCCCCAAAAAACCTGTAATTAAGCATTTTTACTCAGAACTACATTACCTAATCAAACGTAACTATAAATTCTACGCTATAAAACTACCAGAGCAACAAAAACTACTAATTTCGTCATTCATTAAATAATCCAATTATCAGAGTGTCTTCCAATATCACTTTTTACTTTAATTTATGGGAGGTCGTGCATTATCAAATTTCTTTAAACTACTACCTTTATCCCTAGAAACAAGTTAATAATACAATATAACAACTGCATACAATGTTATTCACAGTGACATAAATGCAACTCAGAAACTAACAAAAAAATTGAAGAAAAAAAGGAATTCAATCCGCTAGAGAAGTGTTTTGACTAGCCCAAAATTAAAGCAATTCGCATATTCCACCTCCGAGAGAACAGATATGAAACACAAAGTTAAAAAAAATTACGAATTAAAACGGCAAAAGATTGTCACCTTGCCGGAGCGCTTGAGGTGGGCGGCGTAAGCTTTGACGAACTCATGAGGGGACACATCCTTCACATTTCTCGCAGTCGCCATTGATGAAGAGATCTGAAATGGCTGCTCACTAGACCACCCCGGCGAGAGCTGCAAACAAGAAGCTAGGGTTTTTGCGCGCTAGGGCTTGCGAGTTTATATATAATATAACGGGCTCTCTGCGTGTAGCGGCCCTGTTTTGAAGGTCAGGGTTGCGTGTGGGCTCTGGCCCATTATGGATATCTGATTGGGCTAAATAGACTACACCTAATTATTTTATTCGGGAAAATTTTATTTTTAATCCTATAATTTATGGTTAGTTCAGAAAAAATCTTGTATCTTGTATAATTTAAATTTTAATCCTATAAGTTTTGAAAAATATCCAATTTAAGAACAAATTCTACCTAAGGTCACTCATTTCGCCGGAGTTGTTGACATTGAGGTTCTGGTAAGGATAATTGAGAAGATTATGGTTGAAAACACCGATTTTGTTGTATGACTTGTCCTTAAATTAGTGACATAGGTACAAGTTTATGGTTCTAGTAAGGATAAATCGATCAGATTATGATTGAAAACTCTGATTTCGTTGCGTGATTAGTCCTCAAATTAGTGGCTTGGGTATAAATCCACCGGAGGTCACTAATTTCGCTCCATGTCAGCAACTACAGCGAAATTAGTAACCTCCGACGAATTTTGTCCTCAAATTGGACTTTTTAAAACTTAGAGGACTAAAATTGAAAATGCATAAGATACAGGACTTTTTCTGGACTTGTCCTAAATTACAGGACTAAAAAATAAATTTTTCCTATTTTATTCTTCAGGCCCTTATGCTATGTTTGATTAGGGTTGCCCCAGCCGGTTGATGTTGGGAGCAACGTGGTGATATTTGGCATTGCAAGATTGTGGGCATTATTGGGTTGGATAGGTTGGCAGTTGCATGATTTTTAACTTTCTTATCTCCTCTATAATTGAAAATACATGTTTCTATCTTCTCTCGATTTACCCCCAACTTATTTACCCCAACTAATAGAACCTCAGTATTTCCCAGCTGCAATCAAACATAACCTTACTTATTTTACTTCTCACGACCACTATTTTAAATGAATAAAAATAATTTTGTAAATAACAATCTGAAAAAGTTAATCTGAAAAATGAATTGTCGTCCCTACTCCTAATTATCTGCGGCACGTACTCCTTTTTCTTTTATCAGTCATGTTCCTTGTGCCAGCCGATCTCCATAAAACCAACTAATTATTAATTTATTTATAATTTGGGATAAGATCTTTACACGTCAGTGGTGAACATATTAAGTTTTATTTATAATTTGGAGGGTGGATATATTAAGTTGTGCCCGGGTAGGGGAGCATTTCCATTTCTTTATTGCCGGAATAAATTTTGAAAGGAAATATATATATATATAGATATTAGCATGTTCCCTACCCGTGATGGATACAAGTTAATGTGTCAATCAGCTGATATTGTCAAGATCCCATAGGATACGGTGAGTTACTTCATCCATAATTTGGGGGTAAGATCTTTACACATTAGCGGTGAACAATTACCTAGTGTCCACCATGGATCGATGAATATTTATGTATAAAATATTATATGCTTAGAGTTAATACCAAAATTCTAATATAACTTACTATAGTTTAATATCAACGATAATATTATCATATTCTATCAGCACACAAAAATAAATAAATTTAAATTTAAATTTAAATATAACAATTATCACACTAGATCAAAATTATAAAAAAAAATATATATATATGATAATTTAAATGCAAGTCCAGTCACTGTCTTTAAAAAAAGAACCAGGATGTCACACCACCCACGAAGAGGAATTTGAAGCCGCAGACCAGGTTGTGGTTCTGTTGTCTGGGGCCTCGACATTTCATCCTTCGTTTTATATAGTTAGATATTTCATACATATTGTTCATTAGTAGGGGTTTTCCGCCTTTTTATTTCAACATAAAAAAAAACAATCAAATTACTTTGTTATCTCCTGAGTCTAAACGTAGAAATTTATTTACCAATTACCATCACAAAGTTGTGCTTTTTGGGGAAAGGGGAAATAAAATAATAAACACAAACAAATGATGCCAAAAATAGCCTAACACCTACCGCGACTTTTGACAGTGGTTTTTACAACAACGATTATTTTCCTAATATCCAAACCACATAATAATTCAAATGGTATTTAGGTCTTTGAACAAAAATACCATCTTTATCTTTAATATTAAATAAAGGTCAAAATGAGGCGGAGTTACTCTCTTACCAACAGTGGGCATAAGTTAATATGTCAACCGCTGATGTATAAAGATCTCATCCCCAAATTATGAATGAACTAATTAATTACATTCTATAAAATGTTGACAAATTAACTGGTGGACATATAACTTGTGTCCGGGAAAGGAGAGTGCAAGATGAGAATACTTATTTGAGATCGCCTCGAGATGCACAAAACCGACAATTCTTCTAATACACAAGATTACGGGAAAGCTTCCCAACCTTGTATTACACATTGCACACAACGAACCAACTCAAGGCCATACCAGATTGCTCATTCTGGCTATTTTGCAAAAAGATAATTCACGGTTCCTTCAAGGATATTCATGCTTTATATCGCCGGCGAACAGCGAGAAAATAACAGACTTGGTACCTAACTTGTATTCCCGAGGATGTGAGGCTTAGTGAAAAAATTGAGAAGTATTCGTGTTCACAATCTACAACAAAGCTTAGGGATGGAAACATTCTCACAAGCAGAACAAGGTGAAAATAGTAATAATTTGTTCAGACAATACTGAGATGGTTAGAATATGCGTGTGAACAATTTAACAATAAGATTTGAAGATTTCATTCTCATTTCTCAAAATGAATCAAAGATAAATTTCATTTCAATACGAAATAGGTAGTCATCACCATAATAATGTACAAGAAGATACTGCCAACATCATGGTTGAGAGGGGACTACAGTGTACATCCTCCTTAACAAAATCCCCCCATCACACCCCCAAAAAGACATCCTATATCGACTCCCCTAGCTTCTGAGTAAAACATGCTTCCAGCAGGAACAATGAGAACAAAATAACTACTCTGAAGAAATTTTAATACTAATACAGAATAATAAATTTCAGAACCCTCCTTCAATTTAGCCTGAGTTCCGCCTAAAATTATCTGACCCGTCCCCTCCTATGAACTGTACATGTTAGCTTTTACCTGTAAGTATTTACAACTGATGCCGCTGCCTACTTCTGGTGCTGGTGTAACCACCTCTCTGGGAGCTCTTATTTACCCTGCTGCTGCTTACGCCGTTAGCCCAATCTTCATCGTCGTCTTCTTCATCCCCCATATTCGCCATTCTTACAGCCTTCACACCTCTCCTAGGAGGTGGTCGTTTCCTTTTGATGTTCGCTGTGTATGTTGAGTAGTCAACGGTGTCTTCCTTCAATGCATTCTTGAAGTCCTGACAACGAAACAACAATAAGTTGAGTTGACGACAGAAAACAATCACAGGTACTAAAGCCACGACTTTACTTGAAACCCAAAGCTAGAGAAACCTGAAATCTAGATGGAAGCCATCTCAATTGAAAATATGTGACATGCAAGATCACAATCTGAAATTAATTCTGGAAAGATGAAAGGAAACTAAAGTGGAAGACAAAAAGTGTATAAACCGGAACCATGTGAATATGTGATGAGAATTAGAAAGAAAAAACACATGACCCCAACAGCAAATTTTGATAAATTAAATCACTCGAAGAGGATAGACAAAAGTCTACAACGAGGGTGCTAATAAAGTTAAATCACCTGATATCTCTGTAAGACGTCTTCATAACTGTTAGGAGGATCCAAGTTAACATCGCTGACATTGAATGGAATATTCTGTTTTAACATAGTTTCTCCTGGTTTCACCGGTTCTGTTGGTGAGAATGCCTAATCAAAGAACAAAAGGTAAGATCATCCATTCGAATTCAAACACGTAATAACAACATTTTGTCACCTGACACCGGACATCATCTAGGCCGTAAACAATCTTTAGATGCCTCTTCAACTTTAAAAGTAGTTGCACTGCACCAGCTGCAAGACAGTCGGCCTGTGGAAGTATAAAAAATGGGATCATGCAATATAGGAATTAATACGATATACTAGTGAGCATGGACATTGACAATTACTTCAAAATTGCAGTGACTTAACGGGTTAGTGTTTTTGGTCCTAGGAGAGGAGAGGGAAGGTATGCTATTATCATCTATCATCTTTCACAAATAAACAATAGTTGTGTCCAATAATATTAACAATTGCATTTGTTGCTTCACTGAGTTCTCACGGAAGTGGGAAAACATGAGAGACAAGCTAAAGAGGACTAATCAAGCTTCCTCCACTCCACTTTCCCATATTCCTTTCTCAAACCAAATAGTGGTAGTGGTAAAGGTAGTGGTAGTGGTGGTAGTAGGGATGGCAATGGGGCTGGCGGGGCGGGGCAGGGCAGGTACTTGAAGACCCATATAGTGAGCGGCGCCAAATCTTTCTATGGATTTGCTTCTTTCGCCACTTTCTCCGTCGAAGTGCCTATGGTACCAGTTCATATTTGGTTAGCCGAAGCTCATGTACAGGCACCTACGGCAGGATCCAACGTCTTGGCAGGAATTCCTTTAAAATTTGGAGCCTATGTGTTTTTTCGATAATTCAATACCCATGTTTCCCGAAGCGACACTTGAACAACTCCTTTCATTTATGCTCCAAGCGCAATTGCTATAATATATACTTCCTCAACCATTTTAAGAAAGGTCGATCTTAAGAAGATCATAGCTTACTCCTCAGTAGCTCATATGGGTCTGGTGACTATTGGTATATTTAGTCGAGCAGCGGCCATTAGGTCACCTATTTCTTTTTAGTTATGGACACACAAGGCCAAAACATGTGTGCCGGGCGTGAGACCCATCAACCTAATAGCACTGGGGAAGAAAACATAGCATGTCGCAATGAAAGCTTGATTCGACAATGCCCGCCCATCTTTCAAACAAGGCAGGGCTGGCCAATTTGCTGCAGGTCAGGTCGGGGCGGGGCGACCAATTTTTCCCAAAAGATAAATAAAATATAAGTTACTATAATTTAAAATATATGTTAACTAAATACATTTTACACAAGTATTATTTAAAAGAGTCAACATAAAATAAAATAAAAAATTCAAAATAAATTATAATACTTAAAATATATTTATAATCCTATTTTGTAATATTTATTGGAGTGTTTAAACTTGATTAACAATTTTCACGTTATAATCTCTCTCTTACTTGGTATTGTTGATACATATTATTTATAAACATTACATAATCAGTAACATTATATACAATATTAAGTTGATTAATTTGTGTGAATAATAACATTACATACATATATAATTATATCAAAATGTCACTGAAGGACGGGGCGCGGCAGGGCGGTTACATAACCGGTAAACGTCCCTCCACAGATCACAGGGTACCCAAACACCTCCGGTCAAGGCAAGTTAGATCAAGATTGTCATTAGTAGGTTAGTAGGTAGTACTGAATAGTAATTTAACCCTTGAAGTTCGACCTATTTACACCCCACTAAACATGAGGTTAATACTTGATTGTATTTTAAATATCTTCATCTAATGAGTCTATTTGTAACTTGCAAGACAAATACAAACTTCAAAGAGAGATTTGTAATACCTCAAGCATGTGTTTGTAATTTCAGAATAAAAAACAATTATTTTTAAATAAAGAAATAATTTGTCATAACCACAAAGGTAGTTATTGGGATTCCGCAATATTAGGTACCGCTATAGAACACCACACATGTAATCTAACATAACAAAAAGGGACAGAGTGTACCTGGATATTCTGCAAATCACTCATGGAGATGCTACGAGAATCTCTTGAAGTCATTGGATTCATATTCGGATCCTTACGTGAATCTTCTCCAAATAAATGTTGGTCCTGCAACTCCCCAGACATTGTCTGATTCATGTCAAATGCCATAGTTCTTTCGCCACCAGGGTTGAGATATTGATCTAATTGTACCATCCCATTTCCATTGCTTTTATAAGCATTTTCTTGAAATGAATTCAAAAAGTCCTTCATGTTTGATTCTAATGTCCCAGACCTAACTTGTACAACTCGATTTATAGTGTAGATCAAATAAAGAGGCTCATCAGGCAATGTGAAAGGTAGCAAAGCAAGAATCTCTGCACAATACCTGCAAAAGAGGAAAACAGAATCAGAAATGAGCTTCAAAAGTAGCACGAAACAAAAGGGGTAATCAGAAGTGAGCCGCTCACATCAGAAACAGTATTACGGAATCACTGCAGGTAGGATTTTCAAATTTATGCACAACAGAAAACATGAATCTGTTTCTCGAAATGCGATTTCCACGAATGAGTTTATAGATTCGAGCAACCCCGTGCCGTGCAATAGAAGAAGTCCCAGTGTCTGACTTTCCCTTAATATTATTAAATAATTTGGCATCGGATTTAATGTTTGAGATGACAGGGGAACCTCCACTCATGATACGGATGAAATGAAATGACAACAGAAGGCCATCCCCAAGACGGCTTTCGCAGAACGCTGGATACCTGAAGCATTTCAGGGGTTTAGCTAGCATAATGACATGCAGAGCAAAAAGTCAATCATACAAAAGATTAGCATACTTCTCATTCATATTCATCAGGAGATGATGAGCCAGCTTTGAATTAGCTTCCTCCGGATCTGTTTCAAGTGCAATGAGATGTGGTACACAAGTAATTGGATGTACAAGACCTTGGCGCAACACAATCTCCACAATCTAGAGGCAGGAGAAAGCGAAACCAAGTCAAATGACAATGAGGACACCATTATTTTGCTAAAACGTTTGCAGACTAAAGTCACAAATAATCTTGGCAAAATGAATTTTTAGCCATTGAACATTCACATTTTGTTTTACTAAGCCCCTGAACTTACAATTTTTTCTTTACTAAGCCCTTCTACAATTTGTTTGGCTTAATAAGCCTTTGAACATTTAATTATTTTACTAAACACTTCTGCCATTATTGTTCACATTAAGTACTATGATAGAAGGGTTTGGTAAAAACAAAATCTGAAGTCCAGGCATTTAAAAAACAATATTTAGTAAATTTAAGTGATTAGTACAACAAAAGTAGCAAATTTTGTTGGATCGGTGACTTCTTTAAAAGGGGAAACAAAATTGAAAGTACAAAGGTACATAGTAAAACAAATTGTAGAAGTTCAAGGCTTAATAATAGGTTTTTCCATCAACTTTAGTAACTGAGTGCCAGCTTTTTAAAACCAGAAACTACGCCATCAATGACGACCGGAAAATTTAGTTAATTATTGATCTGACATAGCTGTGGACAACCTGATGTCCAACAGCTAGACTGGGCACAAATATGGCTACAACCTTTAGAGCAGTTTGCCGCACGTGTTCATTTGCATCCAGACTTCTCCCTAAGACGCTGTTCCAATAAAGCTGAACTATACCACCGCATATGTTAGTATCACCGGCACCAGCAGCAACAGGCACACTAACACCATTCACCGATTGAGTAGCTTCATCATTACTAGATTTATCAATTTCCATTTGCCTTTCCGCATCCAGAAGATATTCGTAAATGTTCTGTAATGATTGCATCTGACAAAGAAAACCAAGAACCAAGAAGCATCACGCACAGAAAGAGCAAACCATCAGAAAGGAGGGGGTGGGGGAGAGAAAGTACCTTCAGACGAACATCAGTGTTGTCAGAGAGAGTTGCCTCCAAAATTTTACCAACATCCTTTTGCAACATACATTCAGGCCTAGCAATGAAAACATAGCCTAATGCCTGGAGAATTAACAAAGTTACATAGCAAATTCACAAGTTGAAAAAGAGGAGAAAGGTAAAAAAAAAAAAAAAAAAAAAAAAAGGAAGATCAAAGCTGTGTGGTATGTTGGTACCTGCAATGCCCGGACTTTAATAATGAAGTCATCAGCTTGGAGATACTTCTTAAATAAGGTGATACTGGCTGCGACATCTAGATTTCTTCCGTTGGAAGCATATGCATCCAGTAATGAGCTACCATAGCGTATCAACAACCCAAGACAAAAAAGAGAGCGACCTACTTGCTGAAAGTATACCACATTAAGAACTTAAACCATTAGAGCAAACAGACAGGAACAAAGAGCAGGCCTCAATTTCAGTGTATCGAGGTCCAACCTAAGTATTATTTACCTGAACTGATAACTAGGTAGAACAAAAAGTGCTTCGACTAGTTTATTTATATTTTTTTTAACTTGAATTTGCAATCTAGACAGTCTTTAAGTGAGTAAGTACATGTTCGAGCAAAAAAATAAGAAGAAGAAGATACAAATAAATTCAGAAAAGTTGTAATCACTTCGCAGCAACAAGCTTGGAAGACATGAGATGACTTTTTTTATAGCAATGATAAGAAAAATCATAGTCCTGAAAATCAAGCAAAAACTACAATTCTGTACAGTATCGAATAGATACAGGATTACAGCTACCAAAAATCTTAATCTGCAGGTGTAGAAATAATTTTTGCATTAGCTAGAATTTGCGTTTTGATGAGACTTGTAGCACATTGGCATAAAAGAATGGAGGTTAGACTTTACAGGAAGAACTGCAGAACATAAAGAATACAGGAATATCACTAATTTCCAGAGTAAAAGAACAAAATAATCCTTTGTAGGAAACTTAGCACACGTTAGGTGGGTAACGAACAGGAACAAAAAAGGAATGGTGAGGTTTATAGACCTGCTTGTTATCAAATCCCAAGGCATCCAGGCGTCTGAAGAACAACTGGATAAGATAGTCAACACCACTTGCACCTCTTCCTGATACTTTACCCGCAGAGCATAAGCATCTATATTCAGGAAAATTTCGTGAACATAAAAATTACGTCTTCCAGAAACCCAAAACAGCATTATCATTTAGAACCAAAACAAGATAAATAGAAAGAAGGATAGTCTGGACTCTGGCAATTGTTACCACATGATCCAATAAAAAACCAGTGAGCAAAGTATTTCTGAAGGAAGGAGGAGAGAACAAAACCATGAAACATTCCATTCAAGGAAACTTTCCAACAGTTTCAAACACACAACACACAGAGATTCTGGCTCCAAGCAATGACATATTAAATCTCTTTTTCCACCCCCATTGTACTAAATCAATACCCCATCTTGAATAAACAAGTCCATTTCAAAGACAGTGAAGGATTTTATAGATAGAAATGTTGAAGTATTTCTACTCCCACGCGGCAAAGCCTCATCCCTCCACATGTTTCTCACAATTTAGGGAGTCTGTCTTAATTTTTCATTCACAGAAGCATGCATGTGTTTTATTCAAAACAAATGCTACTTGATGTGTAACACCAAATATCCATGTAACATGCTAACTATATGCTGCATACTAAGGACAATATACAAACATTTTAAGGGTCACTTGTATGCCACTCAGGGAACACTTACAACTCTAAACAACATGTTCAAAGCAACTCTCAACCAAGATGAAAACTTAAAACTTCACTGTGTATAATTGCAGATAACCCAATGTAGGGACCTTGTTGCAACATGGAGGGGTATATAATAGCTTCTCGCTAAATGTACTGGTTTTTTCAGCCAATCATCATGATTGAAGAAGAAAGCAGGACATACACTAAAAAAATTAACTATTAGTGGATGTTGAGTGGAAGAATAATTGCTCAAAGAAGATGTGTTACCAAAGAAATGCATTACTCGATGACAGAAGAAATTAATCATAAAGTAGGATCGGTACCTTATGCAAGCGTGGACAACTGTTAGAAATGAATGTCGGACTATCATTTGTTTTAGGTCTTGTTCAAGTTCCTCAACAACATTTTGAGGAAGCTTACGCAGTAAAGGCAAGACAGAATCAATTATAAACAATATGCTCTCCAGCAGCTGTGCAGCTACTCGATTGTCGGACTGTAAGAAAGGAAGGTCGTCAATTCTTCAATTTATTATCAAAGTAACAAATTCTGAATAACATTTTCCTGTTACAGAGAAGAGTCAACAAACAAGAAGCATTATTTGCCCTTCTAGGAAGACTCCAACCTCTGAAGTAGCCTCCATGAGCATCACCACTGAAGCTCATAGATCATTAAATCAGGCTTACTTTCATCATGCACAATCAAATATCCCCTACTATTATGCACTTGTGCTAGTTAGGCACTTCATATAAGCTTCTCAATTATTCTACATAGTATGCCAACATGGAACTGTAGTCATAACATCAAGGCATACTGACTCCACTCAAATTATTGCAGCAAACTGTGGGAATAGATGAAATAGATATGTAGAACTGGAAGAGGAAAAATTTGTTGTGAATGAAATATGCTAAAAACAGAGTTTTCTTAAACCTGACTCTTCAAATATGGTTGTAGTGTGATAATAAACTGGGAAGGATCGGAGGCTGGCGCACATAGTGTAGGATCAACGAGACAAAAGGCATGCAAGAGCAGAACATATGGAAGCATATGACTCTCTCCTTCATTTTTTGTTTCAGCAACCTGGAGAACCATAACATCATCGTCAGGAAAGAAGTGAGAATATACGTTTGATATCAATAAACACACCTACTGCTGACTAGTTCAAGGACAGACAAGAGTTCAGATGTTTCTAGTCACATGGCACCACCTGAGAGGCGTTGTCCTTACAGTTTATTCTTTTACTATTTCGACTTGTACAGAGGAGGTAAAGGTCTGGTCATGCTAGAAATGATCTCCTCAGGTGCCCACCACTTCCATAGACTTCCAGGCAAACAACTTTTTGATATCATGATATAAGAACAGAAGGTATTTGACAACTCTGAACAACCTATGACATCTTAAGGCAGTCAATAACATCCTGATATCAGATTGACCCTATATAGAGCCTGTGATGGTTCAAGTCCATTGGTTCCAGGTCAGCACCGTCAAGTCATGGGGTCAGCAACTGTTCCAGGTGGGTGGATTCCGGCCATTTCTTTCTTCCTTTTTCTTTAAAGAAAATGTTTTGTATATATATCTTATAGAACTTTGTAACAATTGAAACTGATTCGATTCAGTGGCTAGGAGTGCAATTCCTCTCTCAACACATGGGTTGGAAACCATTCAGACCCAAATTCTTCAAGAAAGAATTTAAAAGAACAGTAAGTTGGTGGGCTGATTCCAACCCGCGAGGTCAAGATTGCATATCAGAAGTCGATTATGGTTCCTTCCATCAATCCAGGTGCACGGTTTCTCGCCCATGGTAAAACAGGCCAGATTGTGTGGGAAATAACCTGTGGTCGGGACCAACTCTACGTGCTACTATGTGTAACCATAAATTTAATTTTGACAAAGCAGTTCAAACCTTTGGGTGTACATTTGACAAAAGATCACATTCACTTTAATATGGAGCTATTCTCACAAAAGCAATAGCTGTAATACAATGAAATAAATGTCCAAGGGACAAGATAGTGTTAGAACAGTTGACCCATTTTATACGGAAGTAATACCTGCAATACTTTTTCCAACAGACACTTGCACATTAGCTCACAGCGCCTGCGTACTGAAGCAAGTAATACAGGGTTTATCCCAGCAGCTTTAGCAGACTGTGGAAAGAAATCAAGGGCTAAGATTCGTTTAATAACAACAGCAAGAGGTTGGTGACTGGGCATCCTTCTCATTGTCTCAACAACCTCCTCTGTCTTCTTGGCCACTTCTAGAGGAACAATACTACCATCTTTAAAGGTATGACTCTGAAAACCAGAAGGCTCCTCAAACCAGAACTCATAAAATGTCTTACAAACCAGGTCCTGCAGAAGGAGGGCATCAAGAAGCGACACAACATCTATTAAGTAGAAAGATCTTAAATAATTATATTTTCGACAGTTCTCTCTACAGAAATCTTCTCAGATCTGAATCATCAAAGTATCGCGATTAACTTGGATAAGAGATAAACATTGTAGTGGACAAAAAATCCTAACCTCCATTATGATCCATACCAGCTCAAGGTACATAAATAAAAGAAACATTGCACCAGAAAGCAGGCAATAGTTGTATAACCTCACAAGAATAAATGCTACAGGAAAACAAAAAACTCAGTAGATCACACATTCTCAGGCATCTTTATGGATATTCTCCATTCAAGTACATAGATGCAAATACACAATCATGATAAACAGATTAGTCGTGCTAATTCCTTCCGCAGTATAACCCAATAACTTATCTAAATAAACAGAATAAGTGTTCATGAAGAAAGGAAGTGGACATCCACAGCTAATAAAAAATTTAAAAAGCAAATGGACAAATGCATAAACTATGCACTCAATTTGACCAACTATACAGTACCTGTATGCTGGATTCTTCATCATTGATACGAGAAATTATTTCCACACAAGCAACAGTGTGGTGTAAAAAGTCAGCACTGGAGGTACACATCTCCCTGATGATTTTAATTGCACGTTTCCGGACACTTACGCCTGTATCCTTTATCCGCTCCGCCACCTTCTCAAAATACTAGAAGACACAAGAAGTTAAAGAGGGTTAAAGCAAACACCAACAAGTGTAACGCACAAGTATAAGCAATTGAATTACCTTTATACCAACATCAGGATGCGAAGCAATATGCTTGCCAACAAGCTCAAGCGCTGCTTCTCTAACAGATATAGCAGAGTCACAAAACCTCCCTTCAACAGCTGCTTGGACAAGCTTGTCGCCCAAAACCTCAGGATCGGCTTCTACAATAATACTTACCTGATTATTGTGCAATAGTTAGAAAGAAAAAGTGGATATTTGATAAAAAGTTAAATCCCATTTCTAATACTAGGAAATTGGAGAAAAAGAAATTTGAATTAATATAAAGAGAAGTATCTAACAAAAATAGGCAATGACATACCGCTCGCAGTGCCTTAGCACGAATTACAGGAGATCCCTCCCTGAGGCTTGCCTGATAATAGGAAGAAATAGAAATAAGTACTCAGATTTAAAACAACCGAAGCAACAAGCAATTCCACCCACCAGTAGCACTTGGAGTATCTTCTCGAATCCTCTGGCAAAAGAGCTATTTTGTGCCAATGCCAAAGTAACTTTTTTTGCTGAATCCCTAGTCAGAAAGGATGAAAAAGAAAAAGAATCGCGCACAATAGCTCTTGATTTCATCCTTGCAATGAAGTACAGGAACTTCTGTTGAGAAGCAGGGTCATCCTTATACCATAGGCAAAGATAAAACCTGCACGTTAACATATATTAAACGGTAAGGCAAGTGAAAATATTCATTTCCAGAACATTTTGCATTAGAGACAGACCATCGCGTAAAGAGGTACAATTCATCAGCAGACCCTGCATCTTGCAAATAATTCAAGAGCATTTGTTGAATAATCTCCTGTTTTGTGACTGTGCCTGTAGCTCGAGAAGACTTCTTCGAACTACCCCTATTTTGTTTCTGTTCAGACTTATTCTGGGACTCACAGTATGTTTTCAAGACAAGAAGTTGTTTCTCACATAAGCAAATATAACAATCAAAGCTACGAGAAGAAACATCCTGCTCTCGTTCTCCAATACAATCAACATGGAATGGCCTATTGCAACCTTGACATTCGACTATAGATCTTCCGGTTGTTGAATCCAAACAAATGGTACAGACATCGCTTGAATAGCTAGGATCAGTACTGTCATTATTCATCAAGACTTGTACAATCCAAAACTTTTCCTTCCTGCACAGGACTGCGTCATGCTTCAACCTAGCAGCAATTGTACCAAGAAGTTCAATGGCCATAGTTCTAGCACCAATATCTTTTGATTTCAGCCCAGCATTCTGTAGTAGTAACACACACAAAACCTGCACAAACAGTCTGTAAATATTGATTTTCTTATAGTCAATTCATGTATTAAATATGAATGGAGTACCTCTAGAATAGGAGCTGAGGCTGGATACTCAGGTAAATTCAAAGTAGTGAGAAAATCCATCACAAGATTTTCCATTATCGACTTCAATTCAGATGCATCTTGATTTTTTGTGCTTGTATATCGCTGAAGAACTCGACTCCAAAAGAGGCAGCACGACTCTGTAACTGCCTCATGGCATTTGGAAAGGTAATCCGCGTCAATTGCAATGTCCAGTGAAGGATTTCCAGAGGTTTGTCTAAGAACATCAGGAAGATTTGCACTGTACTGGATCATTTGAATCAGTAGAGAAGTGACTAAGTGAATCTGCCTTTGTTCTTCATCTGGAAGATGACATGTTCTTGGTACTTTCTTCGAAAGAGGCAACTTCAGAAGGATTTGAAGAGTTTCATCCATCATATAAGACCGATGCTGATTATATTTATAATAAATCTTCATATTTAATAGTACCAAAACTTGCAGTTCAGCAAAAAAAAAAAAAAAAAAGAACAAGTGTGCACCATTAGATATATATCAGACCCAGAGACAAAGTACACAGATTCCATTACCCCACCAATTAAACTGATTGCTTTCAGCTGCAAAAACTGGATGTTATCGACCAGAAGAGTTTGTAAACTAGTTCTCACAAGCTGGAGTATGCAACTATCCGGTAGGCGTTCTATCAATAACAACTGCTTGAGAAAGCTGAGAATAGTGCACAACTTCTGAAGTATAACACCCACGGTAGTAGGCATCCTGTTAAAAGTTGAAACATCACAAGGAGAGGAGCAAAACTACATCAGGTACTGCATAGTAGAATATCAATTGAAAATCCTCCTAAAATAAGTAAATAACTAAAGCATTAAATAAGTTACTTTCATACCGGTTTGTAGCTGATTTCCTAGCCCGTACACTCTTTGAAGTTCTCCTTTTCTTACTGGCGGAACCAAAATCCCCTACTTCATCCTCTTCCTCATCTGATATTCAGAGGTAAGCAAGCAATTCCAGACAATAATATAAGAAATTCTTTACTTCCTCTTTCAGGATTGAACTTATGTTTGAGAATCTATATTCAAAAACTACGCCAAAAAGCAATGTCCCGTGAACATAGATAAATTTTCCTCCCAGCCCATACCCATCAAGCTGCCAAGAGAACTTCCTGGGCTCATAAAAAGGGTATAATTTCTTCATGTGCAACAGTAGACATCAGAGTCCAAATGCTGATTAAACGGAAAGGCACAGGTTCGCAGTTTTTATTTAACAGGACACGGTTGCAAAAGAGACAAATGCAGTCTTGTGTTATATATGTTTGACAGAAGAAACAAGTTTGAGGCAAATATAACACTGATAAAGTGGTCACTCTTGATAAATCAATATGGAAGCGTAATAGCATGATATTAGAAATCAATTCAGCAAATGGGTTGACAAAGCCAGCAGCTTGACAAACTATCATGCGAAGTAAAGAAGGGAGAGAAGGTAGAACTTCGGGCAGAAAAATTAGTCAAAATGCAGTCACTCTTTGATGAATCAACATTAACAGTCATAGAATGATATAACATTGCAGATGAACAGAAGGGGTTGACAAAGAGCATGACATACCAACTGGCCTATTATAATTTGGTCTGTGCAGGGACCGATATGCAGAATCACAAGCGAACATGATATCCAACATTTGATGTCTTGAGAAATCCAGGATCCTTTCAAGACTCTAATACAACAAGAAATGGTTTTATAATCTAGCAGCATCTGCACAGGATTCATGCTACAAGGAAATTACCAAAAAAAGTGTTGCAGGATATAGTCATAGCTAATTACCTCTTCCTGATAGATCTGTTTTGGCATACCATCATGAGCCATAATAGCTAAAGCGGCATGAATAGACTCCAGAGCACAACAAAGGGAAGACACCACATCAGCATCCAACTGAAATTCAAGAAAACATGTAGATAAAGGATATGGGCGACATGTAAGACAAGTTGAACCAAAATCATTCTTAACAGATTGGTAAACAATGCAACCATAACAGCAAAGCATAAGATATCAACAACAAAGAAATGAAACGTAAATTTGCAAAAAGCCTTATCCTCTGAAGAACAAAATGTATGTGTCGCCAAAATAAAAGAAATTGTCCTATTTCGTAAACATATAAGCATCACATCATCAAGATTTCATTCAAATTCACTAAATAAATTAAAATCGAAGAATAGAAACATGTGAACCAATAAACTGGGGTTGAAATAACGACATCTGGAGCCGGCAAAGGTTCGGAAAGCGAGAAACTTGAAGGAGGGGGAGAAGGAGGGGAAATTGTAGAAGAGCAGTGAAGACCGTTCAGAATTACAAGAAAAGAAGAGTAAAACCTGAGAGATTAAGAAAATAGATATAGGGATTTAAATAGAAAAAACAAATAAAATAACATTTTCTAGAAGAATCTCAGTTGTTTTTCGCACCACGTTTGGGATAAGACTTTAGCAATGAAAGATCAGTAAAGAGGTCGCCCGGTTCAACATTACTAGGGTCAAATAGTTACTATAAGTGGGGAAACTTTCGGGGGAGGGGGCACTTATTATAAATGTCCCAAAGTGAAATAAGGGAATTGAATTGTGAACACGTGGAGTGCTGTGAATTATGCGGGATTTTAGGTGAGCTGATTGAAACACATATAATTTGATCCAACGAATACATTTGGGACCAACTTTTCTACACACTAACAATAGATGAGCAAGAAATTGACAATTTCCAGAAAAAAGTATAAACTATATACTCTAGAATGCTGAAAACAAAAAGTCTCTTAGAGAATATAAACACTAGAAAGCCAGCGAAAGAGGAAGTCAGAAGACAGGTAGAGCCAATCCAGACACAGCAACTAAGTAAATAACCAAATGAAATGTAAAATTAGATAAATAGGAAACGGATTTGTAAAATCAAATTTCCTATCAAGTCTTAATTTTGTCAATTACACAATAAGGAAAGAAAATAAGGGTTTTGTCCTCACAAGAAATTGATCCATAATGCACCAAATATCGGAGAAAATAAATGCAACAATAAACATCCAGGTTGCATCAGGTCATCAGAGACCACGATACAATCTCACATCTCGGTCCCCCCCCCCCCCAAAAAAAAAGACGAGTTTCACAAATATATTTGTCGCTACGTAGAATTTTTAAACATAAAGCATCACTACTCAGAAAGCACAAAAATTTTTTTGATAAGAAACTTGAAAGTTTTATTAATAAGAATGTCGGAAAATTACACCACGGATATCAAGGAAGAGGTTTCCCAATTAATGCTCTCAAGAACTTCTACGACTCTACATATATTGGCACACATCTAACTTATATATACTCTTTCTTGTCAAGCGTAAGAAACAAAAATATTAGTTAGAGTTTTAGCAATATCGATCTACATTTGGTAAAAAAAAAATAAAAAATCATGCCAATCTTGGGCAGTTATAATTAAGTAATCAGTCCATAACAGTTACTGGGATTCTTATAATCTTCAATAGCTTAACACGCCTGGATGTCTATAAATTGCCACTTCCTACGTACACGACTAAATACTAATATACCACAGCGAATTACCAAGTCAGGGTACACAATTAAAAATGAACTTGCCATTTTATCATTAACATGTTATGAAAGTTAAAGCTAAATATATCTATGATATAGCATACAATACCAGTTAAAGAGGAAACAAGTTACTTAGTCGGAGCATCAGATGATCAAATATGCATTAGCCTTATAAATGGATGTCTTTTTCTTTTCAAAAAGGGGAAATGTTATATATCTATGGTCGATAGTCAATTTAAAAATTGATTGGTTTGTAGCAGTTAGCAGCCAAAAGAAGGCATGCCAAGTCAAGAAGGACAACATTGCAAAAGGTCAGTTGCACCATATATGTTAATATGGTATACTCCATAAAATCATACTTGTAAATAAATTAATTCATATCAACAAATATGGAATCAAATTATTGAAATGTAACTCCAGCGTACAAGTAGGCAATTATTTTTGAGAACTTGAATTCTTGGATACTGTACATGCACTCTTTCTGAACCAACACCATAAAGATGATTGAATCATGGGGAAGATATAGTAGTTCCACTGTCATGAGAGGGTGAAGCTGCTAGCATTTTGACTAATATTTAGATTCTGGATTCCAGACTCTAACAGGGATGATCAAACATGGGTGGATACATCCTCCTCAACATAAAATTCAGAACTACATTACAGGAAGAACCAATGCCCATCTTACACTATGTCTGAAACAGTTCCACTCACAAAACTTATCCAACTAGATAGCAACATCAAGATCTCAACACAATGAATGGAAGTTTGTCCCAAAACGAAACAAGGACAGGTTGAAAATGAAGTTGTAAATCACTAAATTAGATTAAGTATGTAAGTAAATAAAAACAATTAAAAGAATTAAATAAATAAATAACATTCCAGATCTTATAGAACCTCAGTTTGCAACAAGCCTTTTCTTCTGGGCAGTTATCAAATGACAAGGTCCAGGGGCCCATGCACAACTCTGGAGCATGTACATTTCAAGATTATACTCTATTTGAAGATTAGCAGTTTTATGAAGACTTTATATTGTGCGACAGGTGCCCAGTTACAATTCTAGGCGTGAAGCATCTGAAGAACCTCAGAAGAGTTTAAACCAGATGAGGGGAGAAAAAGAACATTAGGTAAACGGACAACTATTTAGCCAGGTCACTTAATCCTGCACAAAGGCAATATTTCAAGAATCAGTAGAAACATGTTCGGCCCAGAATGTATTTGATTATTCTTCCGGAAGGATGTGGAATCCGCCTTCCAAAGAATAAATAATTGAGGTCTAGATGAAAACGTAATACAACCAACAAGCATCACCAGCCTCACGAATAAGTAAGATTAACAGCCAACCTCCAGCAGAATCAAATCCTTACCTTGAAACACCAACCAATTAAAGAGGCATCCAGGGAATTCCATTATTGTTTCCCAAAATGATAGTCCACAAGAGAACCAGTTAGAATGGTGTTCTTACAAGAATAGTTGAAAAGGACGACGACAAAAGCAGACCGAAGTGTAACATTTTGTAGAAAGAAAGATATTTCTTGTGATAGCATATGTAGAACACCCTCGACCACTACAATGTAAGTAGAAGGGGTCAAATAAGAGAAAGGACTTCCTCTTGAAAATAACGGTCTAGCCAACGAGTACTTCCTAAAACCAAAAAACAACCCAAGAAAAACTTTATCTAGAAAACTAACTCAGGCAGAATGGTTTCAAGCATGCAAAGATAGATATAGAATGCAAACTTACGTTTTCACAATCATCAATAGATAGCCCTTCTGCTCGATGAATTTGGTGGTCTAAAACTTTTAATGTCCTTAAAAGAATATCCAACGGAACCATATGGAGTACATTCTTTATTCGAATTGACATAATTTCTTTCACAAGATTATTGAGATCCTTTTGGGACAATGGAACCCATTCTGCTTCATCTCGATCATCAGAAAGAATTTCTGCTTTGCCACATAAGTCCTCCAACATTTCACAAAAGCCTGCAATAGCTTCATCTGACAAAGGACAACAAACTCAACTCCTCAAGTAGAGAAATTAGAAACTGGAAAACAAGATAAAACTGACGAAGGAAATAACTGTAAAACCTTGACGCTCCCGGGAATCAGGGCAAGTTGCTGATGGTAAGCTATCTTTCCCTTTCTTTTTCACTTTAGGTTTTCTGGAAGAACTAATAATATCCTGTCAATGATGTTAAATTATTAGCCAAAATAAGAGGTCATGTTATTAGTCATTGAAATAAAAATCTTTTTTCTGTTCTTCAAGAAGTAAACTTACATTATTAACATTATAGTCTTGCTGATGAATTTTATTTGGTACTGAGTTGGTCTGAACTTGATCTGTAGCAGGCATAATGTGCTCGAAGGATTTAGATTCAGCCAAATTACCACTGTATATTGACTCCTTAGCAGGACCTGAGAAACTTGAACAGTGCAATGAATTATAAGACAGATAATAATTGTTATCTTTAGCACACAGCTTAAGAAAATCCACAAAGGCAAGCAAGCAGCTGATATCCAGGAATGTGGCAATGCTATCACTAGAAAGGAAGGAGAAGCAGCTCAGGATATCAGCAGCAACAACAGCAGCTGTAACTATAAGATGATGGTGAGCTGCAACAGATAGTGTTTTCAAGAATTAGTGCAGTAGAAGTCTTAAAGGGATATAATGATGTCCACAGACATTATGTGTAGGAACAGGAGACATATAGACAGGAAGGAAAATGTACAGCAATAACCACTGCATACCAACAAATTGCGTGGAAAGATCTAATAATTTGAGGTGTAAGCAGCAAGCAGCCTAGTAGGCAACGGCAAGTGCATAGCTGTCTTCAAGCAGACAGACTGATCGTACAAAACAGTCTTGGGGATCCAACAAGAGATTACAAGGCCACAAGAAATCCTCAAAGCTTTTGGAAGTTTCTTTTACAAATTAAAATAAAAAATTAGGAAGGCTATTGAAAGTTGAAGTCTCTGTGCGTGGGTTGAAATTAAAACCCTTCACAAGTAAGCTCAATTCAAAGGAATAAAATTCATCATTTTTATTTTTTGTTGGATACATAGAATAACCACATAATTGCCAATTGTTATACAGGCAAAACTTTGATATTAACCATCATGACCAAAATATAGAATAGAAGGAATTAACAGTTCGTCACAAAAAAAAAACAAAACAAAAAACAAAACAAAAAACAAAAAAAAAACAAAAAAAAACAAAAAAACATAATTGATATTTATTCAACTAACTCGATATTCAACCAAGTTCAAGTCCAACCAACATACATCATCTGCCTCAAAAGCTACGAGGATATGATATAGACTATAGTTACATCGTATTCACATTAAAAAAATGTTGGAGACCCATTCATGGGCCATTTTACCTGGGGTGACATACTCAAATGCCTCAGCATCATGCCTCAAAACATCATTAATTAGGCTAAAGTTCCCAGGTGATGCATCTGTTTGATGATTTTCTTCATTTTTAAGATTCCTGCAGATAGAACCATGCGAACTCAAATATTCACCATCTCAATCCATCCACACAAGGCAGGTAAGTCGATCCAAACTTTCTTCTTATGCAATTTTCTGGTTTAGATTAAAAGTCCTGAAAGCTATTTATACTGAACAATCTCAATTCAGCACATTCTGGTATGAGGAGCATCTCAAAATAAATAAAAGACACTATCATCAAGAACCTTTATATACCATTTCGACAACTTCATTTGCATGGCAACTGATGGAAGCAAAATATAGGTGATAAATGATTATACTTGGGTTAAAAATAAATAGTGGTTGTTTGTTGAACATTTATAATATCTTCTGCTTCTTCTTTTATAAGAAACATGTTATTAATAGAGGATATTTATAATATCTTCATCGATAAGAATATGGTATCTCCTTCAAAAACGCCAGCTTGATAGGGATAATATAACTCCCTGACTTGGTCTTTTTTTTTAAATCCTGTCTCAGGTCTTCTCAGAAATTTTGTCATATGAGTACCTCCATTGTTTTTTTAATTGTTTCTCCTAATCTAAGAACAAAGAAAAACCCTCCCCTTTTCCCCCCCAAGGTGACTCGAACCCAGAACCAAAGGTCTAGGTAGTGGATGCTCTTGCCACTTGAGCTAACCAACTTCGTCCATTGTTAGTTTAAAGTTTAAAGTTTTCGACCAGAGAAGAACTGAGTCTATGCGACTTAACATTAATCACATTCTAAGATACAGACATCAGTTGACTATGTCCAGTAACTTCCTATTTTAGTATTTAAGTTTCACTCCGGATTCGAAATTGTGCCCTTCATGGAGCCTGATGTGTGGGCCATCAGAGGAGAAAGAAAAACTTGAAAGAAGTGCAGATTATTGATACATTCCATGTAGTTATAATATGGATCCCCTGTGCACATTCTGTTTTGCACAATCTATTGAGGCTCTTGTCCAGGCTAATCTTGAAAGCTTCATTAGCAAAAGAGGCAAAATGCTTTGGGGAGTCAAAATTCAAGCCTTCCCTTGGTCCTTGTAGCTAGAAAGGAACAAGAAATGTTTTGAAGATTTGGAGGAGTGACTGGACCTGGCTTGAGAGAGGATCACATTTAGAGTGGTGTGGTGGGTTTCAACCCACAAAGAGTTCAAATTATTTTTTGTATTGGACATTACTAGGGCTTGGAGCATTATACTTCCTTTTTGTAGGACTTCCTATTTGTATCATCCCCTGCGCGTTTCCATTGCGACACTCATTTTACAATAAAAATCTCTGTTTCTGATACTGAGATAATTTTCAGGAAAATAATAATTGTATTAAGATTTGCTATTCCTCACTATTTGGATGGAACAGGTGTCGTCTCTAAGATCACTTCGTTTTCCTGTTAGTTGACTTGAAATGGCACAGAATTGCTTTTTATTCTGCCAGTGAACTTAAGAATGTATAATTTCATTATTTACTTTAAATTTTTCACCCTACTTCTACTTAGAAACTGACAGTCAGGATTCATTATCCCATTGTTTGGCTTTTCTTTCAACTCATTTCCCTATCTGGCACGAGAAAATGTGTCAAGTACCGATATGTCTACTATGTCTGTTCTTTTCTTTTCTTTTTTGATAGGAAACATGAGATTTTATTAATAAAAAGTTTCATAGTTACATCATGGAGTTCAATGGGAATGTAATTTAGATCAAGAGCTAGTAAATCTATTCAAAAAGGCGAAAGGTCCTTTACAAACTTTAAGAGAAAATACAGAGTAATGAATTTAGGAGCGCTCAATTGGTAATATCAAATCCAAAACCAGAACAAAAATTTGGTCATCCAAATAGTTTTCGGTTATCCAAAAAACTGGTTGCAACGTATAAGCCAAATACCAGACAAAATTACCCAGTGCATTTCAGTCTACTTCAGTCAAAGCCAAATAATTTTTTCCATTTGATCATTAGGTTCACCAATTCCTTTAGAAATTACATAATTTACAACTACACTTTTGTTTGTTATGTACAAATTCTGGAACTAAAAAAAATACTATGAACTGTATGGTAGAAAAGATCTTTGTACAATAAAAATTACAATTCATATATTTTTTTATAAGAAAACAATTCTTATATTAAAATCATTATTTAGTTTTCGGAAATTTTGGATCCTGGTTTGGCTTCATTTGGTTAACAATATTACAGCACCAGTAATCGCGGTGCCTAATAATTTTAAAACTCAAAATTGAGAAGTATGTCATTAGCTAAACTAAAAAGAAAATTTAGACTAAGTTATTTTGAAGAGAGAGAGAGTTCGCTACACCACTGAGAACTTAAATTTCCATGACATATTTCTATGAAGGGGATTAGTCAAACAATTCAGACTTAAATTCTACGGATTCTCACAAAATTAATCCGATTAGTCAAACAATTCAGACTTAAATTCTGCGGATTCTCACAAAATTAATCCAAACACAGCACCGTACACATTGTTGATATTTCTACATAATTAACATTTCCACTAGGCGGAAAACAAAAGGAAGTGAAAAAAGAAAAGTTAATAGGACGTCACCTGTAAATCACTAAAAATTAACAATTCCACTACTAATCAAAATTCCGCCAAATATCACTCGAGATAAAATAATTAAGCTGAAAGCAAATAATCACCACTAACGCATTACCTAAAGCACTTCAAATTAAACATCAAAACAAAAATCCGGCACTTAAGAAACGAGCTTACAAGTAAGACACGTCAGCATTGCGGAGGAGATCAGCAATATTTCCAGAAACATCGCCGCGATTAGAATTCAACCTTGAACCGCCGCCGCCGTCATCAAAGAGGCTAAGTTCCTGATCTCGGGCGCCACAGAACACCGGCAGCGACGGCAGCGGCAAGCACGGCGCCACCTCGGAATGAACTGTATTCGAGAGGCTGATGCCACTGGGGACCCCGTCGGGGCCACTTCCACCAGTAGGAATCGACATCGAGAAACTAATTAAGCGAGCAAACTCAGTAATTGAACTGTAATTTCAGTTTGAATTTTGGGGGAAGTGAAGCTAGCCCTAGAGAGAGAAGCGGAGAGGAGGAGAGAGAAGGACAAATGGCGGGGAAAATGCATAGAAAAATTTGGGAATTTTTATAACTAGTGCAAAACGGATGTGTGACTGTGTCCCCGCTGGGCTGGAAATTGTGCTCTGGTAAAAGATGAGTCAAGGGTGAGTTACGGCCCTTTCTTACTGTACGACGTGTCCCCTTAAGTTACCAAGTACGCCGTCGTATTTCTAGGCGTGCAGCGCAGCGTGAAGCTTGTGAGCGACGCTTACTATATAAAAAATATAAAAAATCCCTACTAATACTTTAATATGGGTAAATAATGTGAAGGATGTACTTATTTGCAACTGCCCTAATATTCTTGGGTCATATGCTCAACTACCAAATAACTAGATATAAATAGATTCAGTCATGCTGCCCTACCCGCGGTGGAACAAGTTAAGATCTCAAAAAAAAAAATCTAATTAACTTATCTATAATTTGGAGATGAGATCTTTGTAATAAGTGGTGAGCATATTAAGTGGTACCGACGGTGAGTAGGGAGTATTTTTCAAACATATTAACCCTTAATAAGGTCTATCAAACTATTCCTACAATTAATAATTACTACTCCCTCCGTCCCATAAAAAGAGTCCTGTATTAAAACAATTTCTTGTCCCATAAAAAGAGTCATGTTTGAAAAGTCAAAGTTAGTTACACATAGAAGTTACTTTGATGC
>JAUEKW010000014.1:341731-353372 GCA_032274785.1 Ajuga reptans
TGGATGTGGGATAAGATGACCCCGATATCAAGTTAGTGATGTGATAAAATGGGGCTAAGAAAGCACATATTCTCTCCTGAAGTAGATGAGAGTGTGCGGCCGTCGAGCACTCGATTTTCAGTCGATGAGAGGGGCGAATTTTAGGGCAGAATCGGCAGATTGAGATTTATTTGAGGGAGAAGAATATTAGCCATTCCATTAGGGCAATGATGTGTAAAATTGGGCCACTGAAGTGAATTATAAAGCTGGGCCAACTCCCACCTAAATTATAAAACTGGCCCAAGCAATATAGCAGGAAAGTAAACAAAAAAAAAAAAAAAAAAGAGAGGGTCGGGCTTGTCTGGGCCCATGGGCCAAATCGGACTGAACCACCAAAAACCATCGGGCTGATGGACCGGGCTTGATGGGCCCGACTACCATCGGGCTTGGAATTTTAAAGTCTAGCCTGCCCTAATTTTCGGGCTTGTCGGGCCGGCCCATCGGGCCGGGCTGAAATTGCCGGCTCTACCTATTTCCCTCAACTTGTCAGGATTTCCCTTAAAAGGTTTAAACCCGCGAATTGGTGTCCGATTTTTACACACAGACACACATCGAAGTAGTTATCGAGCTCTTCCAATATGAAATCGAAGGAATTCACTTAATCAAGGGGAATTAAGGTTGAAGAAGTAACTGGTAAAATCAATGACGGAGGACAGTTGCGCTAGGGTTTCATCGTCGGAATCTGATTCATCGATGACGAAGCAGAGGTGAGATGGTTTGATTTTGTGACAGATTGACTTAATCTCATATCTTAGGACTCTTTGTTCTTCGCTGGGATGCTTGTGTTGCTTTCTCGATGAATCATGTTGAATTTTGTTTCGTTTTAACGAGTATATGGACTGAAAACCCGTTTAATGGATCACATAAAGTTTGATTTTTTATCAGAACTATTTGGGCTCAACTGTTTTGCGGTTGTCGAAGTTGTCATAGAATGGGTACCTCGAATTATGAGCTTGACGGAAGCTAATTGCCATTGCGGCAAAATTCAGTCATTAACAACAGAACAAAGTTGATTTAACTGTGGTGGGAAATAATAAACTATTATATGGTCCATTGATTTTAGAATTGAGATCTGTAGAATGAATTTCAGAGGAAAATAGTTCTCTATAGACTGACGTTCTTTTTTATTAAAGAACAATCTTTGTGTACTCTATTTAGCGTTTCTCGGGGGTTCAACATATCTTCGTGCCTATAGTTTCATCTCATTCATCTGTAATAGGCCGGACAGCCGGCTCTCCATTAACCCTCATCCCTCCAAATTGTATCCAACTATTAGTAAATAGACAAATCGGAGCAAATGGGGCTTAGAATTTGTAAACTGTTTTTGTAGGAAAAAGAGAAGGTGGGATCAGCCTGACGAGTCACTAGTTTCTGCTGGAATAGCAGTTCCAGGGATATTTCCACTGGCAAACATGGGATATTTGTTGGGGATAAATTTGCCTACTGTCTCGTCAGCTGGTGCTTCTGTTGCAATCCCTTTATCTGCTTCTGGTGCGATCCCGCTGCAAGTGGTTCAGGTGCCTTTACAGCAACATGCTGCTGCAATTGTCCAAAAGCTAGTCCAAGTAAGGCTATTTATCAAATTGGCACTTCATTATGCTTAAGGAAATAATCATGTTCTCATGTTTTTTATCATCTCATACATGGTGAGACCCGTGCTGTTTCTAATCCCGCAAGTCGTTTCATGAAATCAATCTCTCGTTGTTTGGTTGCCTACTGCATGACAGTTTTCATGCTATTCACTCACACATCTGTTAGTTGTTGAATGTGTAAACGATAGTAACTTAAAAGTATAACTTTGTCATCTTTATGTGTCGCGCAAGGGCTTATAACCCATTTTTAGGAAGTACCTAAGTTGCCGGCATCTAATAAATCATTTTTTTCACTTTTTCATTTTGTTTTAATTTGATTTTATTGTAGTATGTTCCTCACATCCTCACTACTTTTATTTATTTAATGCTTCCAGACTCTTAATACATTTTTGGTATTTTAAATTATGCCTGTTTCACTTAGTTCATTTTGTTTTCATTTATAGCCAAAGATTCAAGATGAACTAATAGCAAGAGAAATTGTCATAAATGATGCTGATGCGGCTATTCGATATAAGCTCACAAAGCGCCAAACTCAGGAAGAGGTAAGTATCATTCTTTTGGCTAAGGTAACCAAGGACTTGTCAAGAAATACAAGTTAATACAGATAGTAGAATTATGGCGTTTAAGGTTTCTGTTCAACCCTGGTTGGAATTAATAAGTAACTTGGCAATTTTCAGATTCAAAGGAGCACAGGGGCAGTGGTAATCACTCGGTATGTAGGCTCGCCACTGATTTTTCTTTGCATTTACTTCGCCTCTCTTCTGCATGATTCATACTTCAGATGGAACACAGGGGGATATATCACCCTCCCAATGCGCCACCTGACGGTGAGAGACCTCTATATCTTCATATATCTGCAGCCTCACACGTAAGTATTTTGATATTGCCCATGATCTGGAAACTAGTGAAGATAATTGATAAACTGAATTACTGCAAAGATTGTATTTGATACTGGCAATGATTTACTTCTGTGATGTACTTCTATAGGACATTTTTTGTTTCAATATTGGATTTATGCGATTGTAAGAAGCACTTGGGTCTACGGACTATGTAGATAGGGGAGAATTATGTTTAGTTAAGAAACTATGATCTAGGCTGATGAAGCGTCATCTACTAGATGAATTAAATCTTCAAATAATTAGAAAGATGCACGCAGAACGACACTTCAAAATGTTTCGAGTTTACGTGGTTCCATGATTATCCTTTCAATTCTTGAGCTTCATAATACAAATTGAGAACTTATTGGAATTCTAAAAATGCATGTAATATTATTTCAGTACAGTATTGGATTCATATATTATTATAGATATAGATTTATATATTTGGTTCGGACGAGGTCTGGAACTGATTCCTCAGCATCTTAAGCTTCCAGTGTTCATTAAGACTTGGGAACAGATCAGACCTTTCTTTTTTTCAACATCATATTCACACCAAGAACTTCAAATTTGGTTGGTGCTTCTAAGAAGCAGCTAGTTAGCCTAGATTGACCTGAAAAATTGGAGTGTCTACATGGTTAATACAGTCCCATTAATCTCAGTTATGGGCGTTTATGTACTGAAAAACATCTCACTTGGTTGACCTATTTAATCATTAGACCCGACTTCTAGACAACTAGAGCAACATGCTCTCGGCGTGTCGCTCCCACTCTTTTAGCAGTACCTTCTTCTCAATATTGCATTCTTTGTTATCTTCCTGTGTTTTTAACTTTTTACTTTTATCGCATATTATGTTGTGGTGCCAGATGGAAACAACAGCAGAACGAATTAAAGCAGTTGATCATGCTGCAGCTATGGTGGAAGAAATGCTGAAACAGGCAAAAGTAAACACTGGATTTAAGGTGATTCTGATCCTTACAGATATTATAAAGCTGCATAATTGAGAATTTTGTAACCAATTGGATAAGTGCTATGCTTCAGGCTGATCATTTATTGAATACCTGTGTCTTTTTGGGATTTGAGATAGACCCATCAGTGAACATAGTTTCTCGCATCCGTGGTCCGAATGTGAGTATTCCTTTATTCATTTATCTTGCCTGATCCTCTATGGTCAATTTAGTTACTCTCTCAGTTGTCAACCATCTTGTCTTGTTGTCCCCTTGTTTGTTTAATTGGTTGTTGTTGCCCCTTATTATGAGTGGTTGTTTCACTGTTGGTTTTCTTGGAGCATGGAGGAAGTAATGAAGAACTATGTTAAGGAATTATGTCACTTTTTATGGAAAATGTCTGGATGGTTAATGGGGAGGAGAGTGGGGAAGCAGAAGAGTGCATAACATAGGTGCTTGGTTTATATGCATATATACCCTATGTTTGTGTATGGTTATGCTTGACCATTTAGTACTTTCATGTCATGTCACATGCAGTTATCTTTTTAATTTGCCAAATCTTCTGGCTGTTGCATACATTGTTTTAGCTAGATTTGGTCAATGACTTAAGTCTGTTTTCTCATATAAAAGTAAGAGATTCTAATGTCTGAAGCTTTCTCCGACATCTGGAGAGATTCTTTTGTGTTGTGCTGGTTGGTTTTGTAATTGCAGGACCAGTATGTAAACCACATTATGAATGAAACAGGAGCAACTGTCATACTAAGAGGACGGGGATCTGGATATGCTGAAAATGGGCAGACTGAAGGTTGTTCTTGTGGTATTTTGTTAGCATTTGCTATTACCGTGTCATAACTTTTGGTAATGGTTCTTGTGCTCTTCCTGCTTGCAGAAACACAACCGTTGCATTTGTTCTTATCAAGTAATGATGCAAAAAGTCTTGAGCGTGCTAAGCTCTTGGCAGAAAATCTATTGGACACAATCAGTGCTGAGTTTGGTGCATCTAGGTAATAGACTCTGTCCATGTTTGTTGTATATGGCGAATTGAGGAGTGTGTTAATAATATAACCAGCTGTATAGCTTTCATCAGATGTGCACTCTTATGCATCTTTTTAGAGTCTCCAACTTCATCGTCATATAATATTTTCTGGGAGATTTTATTGTAATTATGAGAGATTGATAGTGTCTGCCTTGTTCTACACTTCTACTATGCCACGAGAAGACATAGCTTCGATTGCACAGTTTGCATATCTTTGTGAATCACAGTTTCCTCATATTAAAAATCAACAGAAAAAAACAGAAATCACCCAATTTTCTCCAATCTCCTGGGTAGATAATGCATGAATCAAGTGATCTATTTATCTTATGAAACCATATGTATGAAAACATTAACTGGAAGAGTGTTTCTATTTGAACATAAATCGTCTTATATTTTTTGGAGGATAACTATTTGACTTGTCATGGTTTTGTATGTTATAGGGTATCTTCATGTAAGGTGTATGGAGCTGTTCCACCTCCTCCTCAGTTGCAGGCTGGGGTCAATAGTCCTGGAAATTCATCAACAGTGAATGACATACCTGCTTTTAGTTCAAGTACTAATGTTGGTTTGAGCACTGTTGCCTCTCAGGGTCCAGTATCTCAATCTATTGGAATGTCAAGTCCCGGACTTCCTCATACGAACACTGCTTGCTATCCTTATGGGTTGACAAATGGAACAAGCTATATTGGTTATGGTGGTATATATCCACAAGCAACACCATTGCAACAAGTTGCACTGGCCCTTAGGCAGTCGACTTCTCCTGTAACTGCTGCAGTTTCACCAGCTATCACAGCAGCAAGCATAGATCCACCAAGAGAGGTGCCTCCCCTTGTGAAGGATAAGGGGTCCCACAAACGGAAGTTTCAGGAATTACCTGTTGCAACAAGCAAGCCGCCAAATTCGAACCAGGTATTGTTTTTTCAGCTAATTAGGATAATTTGAGGGAATGGGGGAATGAATCTTTTCTTAGCTGATATAATTCTATCAACTGCTATATATACTGTAAATCACTGTATCGTGCTAGTAGCTTCTTGCTGCTGAAAAAGAGTATAAAAAGTCAAGTCTTTTGGGAAGAGTGTGAAATTGGGAGTTTGAGGGAATCCAGTTAGCCAGTCTATTGCTGGAAACATTGCTTCTCTTAAAGCATTGAAGTTTGTGATGAGTCCAGATTATGATTTATCCTGTGCATTCTTTACTGAGCCCTTGATTAAGAATGATTTCTGATGGAATTCTTAAAGAATTGATTAAGAATAGATTAGCTCATGATTTGTGTCCTCTCAGGGCCCATATGTTTCTAACAAGTGAATAGAACACCTGTATAACAAATTCATTGCTGAATATAAACTTATTAAGTATTTTTATCTGACTTTTTTTTTAGGGTATTTTTATCTGATGTTTTTTTTTTTTTTTGAGAGAAGTATTTTTATCTGATGTTAATTACTTCTTATTCCAGGTATTTTCACTGACCTTCTATGAAGCTTACAGGCTGATACCCTGGATCCACACATTGGACATTTATATGCTTCACAGGGTTATAAAATTGACGTGACATGAGATAGCTGCTTGCTTCTTTCACTGCCTCTCTTTGGTGTTGGTCTAGATTGTTCTATGATTCTTTATCTTTTTATGATGTCTGAGAAAAATGCACAAGTGCATTACTTTCAGTTACAGTTTGTTTGTTTGTTTGTTTTTCCCCCTGCCATTTTTTAGTCGTAGACTAAGGGTCAAAATCTTTTAGTGATTCAGGTAGATGCTTGCCGATAATAATTTGGAAAAATGTAAGTTTGGGTCCCTGGTGTTTATACATTGAGTCGTCCTTTCATTTACGTTTAAATTGGATCTTTGAACTTCTATTTATTAAAATTGAGTCCCTGCTTATTTACTTGTTTAAGTCTAGGGCCTTGTACACGAAGTATGGGAACCGAATTTAATTTAATACGAAACGAAGACTCAATGCTTACAAATAATAGTGCAGAGACAGTTTTAATGCAAGTGAAAGTAGGACTCAATCTCTACTTATAAAAACGAAGTGACCCTAAACTTTTTTTTTTCCTTAAGAAGTATTTGGAGTGCAGTGAAAAGAATATGTATTTGCCTTATTTGGACAAATTGAACCTGTAGAAGCTTGGTCTTGATTTTACTTATAACTAATTGTGCATACTATTATCATGCGAGTCCCCAAAATCGTGTGATAGCTTGTGCTGCTGCTGCCTTTTTGTTTTCTTTTCTCTATCATGTTTACACTTGCATTGTTTAGTGAAGTGTGTTTGCAAATTGCATGATCTTAGACACATATATTACAGCTAACTTGAGGGATGTGTTATATGCTTTCCAGAAGAATATACAGGGATCAGAATTTCCAATGCCACGTGAACTAACATCACATGTAGGTGAAAGAGGGATTCCAGTTGTGCAAGATCAAAAGAAGCGTGTGTCGTCTAAGGAAATGCTTCCACCTCCTCCACCCCCTCCTCCTAAGTTCAAGAGCATACCTCCACCCCCTCCCCCACCCAAGTTCAACTCAGCACCGAAAGTGCATGGAGACAGCAATGGGACCCACAGATCGAAATCTGAAACTGCCCCCGTCCCTGGTAAATTTTCCCTCCAACTATTTCTCGATAAGCATAACTACTCTGTTCAGTTAGAATGAAGTGCTTCTGATTTGTCGCAAGCTACTGTTACTTTTGCCATTTGTTGCACCTGTTTATCTTACCGGAAATCTGTTCCCCCCACCCCTTTTTTCTGTTGACTGATGTGTGGTGTTAGATACTTTAATCAAGTTAATGGAATATGGAGGTGATGACGACGATGATGATGTTGATGATGACCGCGAGAAGACGAATACAGAGCCGTTAGAAAAGCATACCAGTGCATCAGCTATGCCGAAGCCTTTTTGGGCTGTTTGAATAATAACATGTTATATTCTTTCATTCGCATTGTTGTATTGTATGACGTTTATATCTTTGTTAAATTTCAATTTTTGTCCAAATTCTATCCCGGTAATTGGTAATTTCACATCTATTGCACCCTGTATTTCATAATAATAATCACCACACGTCAAGTGTATTAAATGACATCACAAATTACTATTTACTCGTTTTTTAAATGTAATGGAATATAAAATGAAACAGAGATCCCCAACTTGTATATAACAAAGGCCCAAAGCATATTTACAAGAGCAAATCAACGAAATCTAAAGTTTGGTAATCCTAAAAGCATCAACTTTAATATAAAGTTAGTAAAGCTTGCATCTTCTGTAATCAATATCGCATATTTGCAAGGTGATCAGTCGCCTTATTTCCTTATCTGTGAACGTAAGAGATGAACAATGAAAACCTGTTTCTTTATTTCCTATTTTCCAGTTCCAGATTTCCACATTTGTTCTTTGTTTTTTCTCTTCTCTCGTCTTCCCCCAACTTTGTTTGTTCCTGTATCCTCGTCCTTCGTGGTCATCTCTAAGTGAAGCTTTATTTCAGCTCTTTTGTTTTTTTAGATTTCTTATTTTAAGGTTAATAATACAAAAATTTAACAACACAGTTCACAAAGTATCCAAGTGCAGAATAATTACATTTTTTTTACGCTTTATCTGAATCCTTGTTTCAGAAATTTCCAATTGCAGATTTACAGTTTTACTTGCAACTTTTTTTTTTACTGTAACCCATTTAACAATCTCTTGAAAAGAAAACCACCGTCAGTCCCAGACTGAAATTTTCCATTGAAGATGTATGTATAGCTTCGAAGTGCAGAGCTCAATGTAAAATGATATTAAAAAACAAAGCTACAATTTTTTTATTATAATATCCACTAATCGTGCACAAAATTTTAAATAAGTACCAAGTTTTAAATACAAGTAAAACACGTCACATGGAAATATATAACCAGAAATTAAAATTAAAATAGCATAAAAAACCGTAAGATCCGTTCCCACAAAGGCCTTTAGGAAATAAATTCAGGCACAACAGCACTGAATCACATTCTTGCAACAAGTCTGACCTAAATTGTGACAACCATGACACTACTGGAAACCCACAGGACAGGAAATTGTCAAATTATTTCCACATTTCGACAAGAAAACAAAAAATCCTATAATACCAAATGCCATTACCTCCTGGTATCAGCATAATCATTTGACTCGCCTTTCTCATCCACTCCAAAATCGTCATTTCCAGCTTCCACATCACCTTCTTGATAACCACCTACTGGCTCCTGGCTTTCACCAGCGGGCGAGAAGGCAGCTTGACCACCAGCGTAGTTGCTGCCGCCGGGGCTGTAGCTACCACCCCCTTGCACAGAGCCAGCACCGCCATAGCTGCCACCTCCTCCTCCGCTAGGGTAATTGTCAGAGCCACCATATCCACTGCCTCCCCCGCTCTGGTATTGGTTGTTACCACCATATCCACCACCCCTGCCTCCACCTTGATACCCTCCACCTCCGTAGCTACCACCCTGTCCGCCATATCCACCTCCATAACCGCCACCTCCATAACCACCACCTCCATAACCGCCACCTCCATAACCGCCACCACGAACTCTTTCTGTAGCATAATTCACCCTAACTGTTCGCCCTTGTAGGTCCTAGAAAATTTATTCGCAGATTTTACAATCAGTCTCAACGTCTCATATAGCATCAAAGAGGTCAAGGTCAGATACATGTTTATAGCTATGGAAGAACATGTTGGAAACCCAATACAAGATTTGTATTAATAATATTAAACTGTTTAACAGGATAGCTTAAAGAGTCCAAGAAAGATCTTTCTGGCAAGCATTAATCTAAATTTTAGTTACATACTGGATGCCTTCAGTATAAAAGCTTTAGTTGATCATTTCTGTTTGCACTGGCAAATTTTCCTCGGAATCCAAGGGGGTGGTGGGAGAGGATCTTCATTGTTTCCCATAGTATATCTCAAAGAAATAGCATAAGTACCAATTAAATCACCATTGATGTTATATATAATTGTTCATGAGCAAAGAAGTTCAGAAAAAATTATTGAGGTTAGGGTATCATTTAGTGAAATTAACTAAAGTTCCATCAAATTTTATTGAAGAAAACATTTGAAAAACTAAACAAAATAAGTACCTTGCCATCAAATGCCTGAATGGCAGAGGATGCATCCTCACTTGATGTGAAAGTAACAAAACCAAACCCCCGTGATCTACCAGACTCACGGTCCATAATAACTCTAGCTGCAAATTACAAGAGAAAAAGTGAGTACACTTAAGATTTAAGATGCAGCCAGTCAAGTACACTTTGGAGCTTCAGCATTCAATGAAAAGGAACAATCTAAGGACTCTATTCCACTCAGTTGTCTTCAGCGAACCCAGAGATGGAATATTTGTTACCAGCATTTCACCAACATAACTATTCTTATCATTAACTTTTTAATGCATTAACAACTAATATCACAATCACCATGTTCAGAAGGGAAAAGGCAAATCAATCTCAAGGAAGACTATACCTTCAACCACTTCTCCATACTGGGCGAAAGCTTCCCTCAGACTCGTTTCATCGGTGCTATACGAGAGACCTGAGAAACAAGACATAATAATGTACAAAAGATGGGACAATTCACAGAAGAACTACCAAAAGAAGTAAAATAATCATAATATAGAATCACCGCACCTCCAACAAAGAGCTTTGAAGATGTTGACATGCTTCTCATTGCCTGAAAAAGCGATGCGTTTGCGGCAGGAAATTGAGAAGAAACATGCTTTCCGGCAGTTTGTTTTAGCACGTTCGCAACTCTTTTCAGAAAAGCCATTCTTGTACCTAACACAAGCACCCAGCCAAATAATAAATAAAAATAAGTAAAGAAAAGAAATAAGGCTAGTTTTATAAGCAAGACATGTAACCAGTTCACTTAGGTTAGGTACCAAGGACTGAACCAACTTAGTTCGAGCAAAAGAAAACACAGTTGACGTCTATTTGTTAAAATTGTTAGCTAACGAGCAGTTTTGGTACTAAGAGCCAAGGTAAACTGACCATCATTTGGGTCGAGCAGGAGTCGATCAGAAGTACAACTCTCTATCTGTCTCTCTCTCTCCTTACTATTAGTGACTAATCAAAATAAAACTCAAGTTAAAATTCATCTAAAGTGCAGTTTGGTACTATGAACATGGGTAAACTGATCGCCGCTTCAGTCGAACAGGATTCCATCACAAGTATACCCCCTCTCTACCTCTCTCGCCTAACAATTTGTGACTTATCAAGCAAACTCAAATTAAATTCCACAGTATTTCAAGCTTCAGATCCAGATACTGAATCAGAACCAAAACAAACCCTGAAGGAACATTCTAACTTAACCATAACATCAACTTAATTGAAACATAATACAACCTCTTTTTCAGAAAATCAGCAGAAAGAATAGAACTCGACAACTCTCTTCTTTCAATTTCATTCCGTATCGACCTTTTTCAAACATAAAAAAAAAAAAAAAAAAAAAAACCAATTTAATATTTATACCCATAAAAATTTAAGTCGTCCTAAAAATAGTACATTATACAAATATGAATGGCCAATTCTCACCAAATAATGCACATAATTACACAAAAGGCACTCAGCTTTTAGACAATCCATAATCACTAAATATATGATAACAGAGCGCCACTACAACAGAAATAAACACAATAAGCGCAGAGCGAAACTAAAACAACCAGACGTAAGAAGATAGGCCTCTAATAAAGCTTTCATTATTACGATCACAACTCGTATAAAAATCAAAACAAAATAGAACTTCCATAAACCCGAGGACCCGATTCGCAATCAAGATTAAATTACATAGGTGAATCACTAACTGAGCATAACAAAAGCGCAAAATTGAAAGTTCAGGCGAAAATGATTTGAAGGTTTACCAGGAGAGATACAGAGAAAAGGAAAAATAGCTTCGAATGAACAAGATTTTTCTCGCACTCAGCAAGGGTTTTACTTTTTAGCCTTGGAAATGCATTTGGGGCGGGTTATTGTCTGCGCGATGGTGCACGTTTATAATATGTACCATAAAAAGGATATAGATGGAGCTAAGGCATTGAAAATGCGCACTAAAATACCTATCTAACATGGGGTTATGCAATACCACTACAACTTTACTTTTTCGTCTCAAGCCCACTGCCAATCAATAATTTATGCGTACCAGTTGGTAACTGGATTAGCCTGAT
>JAUEKW010000014.1:395894-409891 GCA_032274785.1 Ajuga reptans
CTGGGTTATCTCCCAAAGTAAACGGAGCCTTAATGATAGTGATATTTCATGTACTAATAATCATCTTCACAATAATTACAATAAGAGACGGAATAGCAATGGTGTATAAGCTATGCAGGTAATACCCACGGGCTAGGGTATAAAAAACTACAAAGGAGAGCACACACTAAACATGCATGTAGTCAAGTGATTCCAAGTAAAAGAACAAATTTAAAAGACTACCCTAAAAACCTCAATCGTCAAAAACCTTTATCTAGAAGCTCGTTTTACTAGTCAGGGCCTATGCGGGTTAAAAGAAGCCCAAACAGGTTTAGCCAGGAGACGGCTAAGTGCAGTCTAGAGCCAAGGTGAGGCCTAGGCGGAGTTAAGAGGGATTTTTGGAACAGAGCTGAAGCACACAATATCATAAAAAACCAGCTACAAGAAGCTTTAAAATACCAAGAGAAATTAGGGAGGGAGAGTGGGGGTTATCTACATTCATATAAAAGCTACCAGTGAAGCAGACAGTAAAAGAGTACAGTCAACTTATGACATAACCTAGGTTAGATTCACTTAGTCAAACTAACCACCGGTGTCTAAAACGGCATGCAACTTTTGGACGGAGGCAGCGCAAAGACACAACGGCGTTCTTGGCATTATCCTCCAAACGCTGCAAAGCTCGGAGGAGCTCGAATTCGGGATTTTAGTAAAGCCTTCCCCTGCAAGTAGAAGCACCACACTGGCAAGGGCATCCTTCTCCGGGCAATAGCTTATACCGGAAATCATATGTCAATTCCTCACCCAAAGCTATCTGCTCATAATATACAGAATTTGTAGAAAGCGAATCAATACAAGAAAAAGTTGATGATGTTTTGCAGTTTGTGGGATTTGAAAATTTAGAATTTGATTAATTATACACTGAGAAATCAAACAAACAAGCAAAAGACTTGTATATTGGTGATGAAAATCGCCAATTTGGTGCGGAAGGAAATTAGAGTGAGCTTACATCTCGGCTTGCATAGAGACCAATATGTGTGATCTTGCTGTCCATGCTTTCTATAACAACTTGATGATTCACAAGATTCGACGAGCAGCTAACAGCAGTATTAGTGAAGGATCGAGTTAGTATATAATGAAAATCATATATTAAGCTAATACTAGCAACATAATAAAGGAACGTATTCCATAAGACTTTTCACTACCATTTACAAGGGCACTAGTGTAAAATCATAAGATTATATGGATTCAAGACGTTTTTTTCAAAAATTATAGAATTCAATTAAAAAAGAAAAGGAAAAGAAAGTACATGCATAAGTGTGTGAGTGTGCGCGCTGGAAAAATGTTATGATTATGAATATGAGAATATCCTTATTCACAATTCTCTGTTTAGAAACTTGTTTTCTGGTGAAAATCCATCCTACTCTCCTGGATATGTATTTACATGAAAACATGAAAATTGGAAAGATGGACGGTGCAGTGCTTTCTTTAGAAGCAAATCATATGATACTAATTACTCCCTCCAATCTACAATACTTTGCTGTTTTAGCCAAAATATATCAGTTTCACAGTACTTGTTCTAC
This sequence comes from Ajuga reptans, assembly GCA_032274785.1. Classification (NCBI taxonomy): domain Eukaryota; kingdom Viridiplantae; phylum Streptophyta; class Magnoliopsida; order Lamiales; family Lamiaceae; genus Ajuga; species Ajuga reptans. The sequence continues at coordinate 397,454 of JAUEKW010000014.1, forward strand.
AATTTCAAGATGAACGTTCACTTATCTTTACTATTTTACCCCTAATTATTAATTGCTCATGTATTTTCTACATGCGTAGTAAATGTTCCCCACATTTAAGAAGGGTAATATAGTCCTATATCCCCATTTCCTTAATTTGTCTGCACAAACCTAAAACAAGAAGTATCATGAAATGGAGGGAGTAGCTCGGGATCAAATGAGGATAGCAACTTTGGAAACAACAGGTGAGGTACCAGCACAGAGATGCTTTTGAAACAAAATTATACCCTAAAGATCATAGGAACTCGAATCAGTTATATATGAGTGACTTAATAGCTGCAAAGACTCCCTAAGAAGACAAAATTTCCCCTTCCATTGCACTGACGAGAGCTGAAAATTTTCCGATTTTACCTCTCATAGTAATCCTTTTGGACATTGAAGTCAACAATTCATGCAAATCTCAATCAGTACTCAAAACATATGAAGTAGAAAAAAGTTTACGCAGATAAAAGTTTCCACAGATATGACAATTTTTCTTTCAAGAGGAAAAAGTTACACAAACCTGTCTAGCATGTAAAAGAAAATCACAAGTATTTAAAAAAACAAAAATAAACGAAAAAAGAACAACGAAAAATTTAAAAGCACAACAAAGAATTCCTGCCTCACCTGTGGTTAATGTAACGTGAAACATTTCCGTAACTTGTGGCATCAATTACATAAGGGACCTGCCCTTCGATTAATTTGCTCATGTCATTGATGTGAGCATCAACCTCAAAAAAATATCTGCAACCTTCTGCACCATACCTGCTTTTCCAGTTACATGGATCATTAGAATATTATCCAATCGAGTAAAAGAAATTCGACAAAAAATATCGCAGGAAAAGATCTAGTGATCAGAAAATCAAACCTATTGCGTCTCTCATTTGCTTCCTTTTCGTCTATGACCTCTCCTATATACTCGCACACGAAGGTACCACGGAGAATCGCTTCCCTTGCCCTCACTGCCCAACCCTGCAGTCCAAATGGCAATTTTTGTATAAGATTCGAAATCAGAAAAATATGTATAAATATATCTAATAAGATTTCCAGATAACTTTCAAGATGGAAACTAGTCCAGTCGATATTTGTCCTCATACCTGTTCAGATTGTGAATTACATTATTCATTCTCATATAAAGATCAATCAAATGATGATTATTACCTTTCGTTCCGTTTTGAATATTTCCAACTTCGCTCGCACTCCATTTTGCAAGACCCTGTTTCGACAAGCTCTGCTGCAGCAACACCTCTGATTGCACTCATAAACTAGATACCCCGCCTGATGATTTTAAAGAAACTTTAACATGTTAAAATTTTAATGGCAGTTACATTGAGGACTACTCGAGATTAGATACTGATTGATCAAAATAGAACTGAATGGCATTACCACTACAAAAACATTATAACAAGACTTTAACGACATGTTGAGCCACGAAGATTAGCATTATATGGTTACTCAATAACTTACTATCAAAATATAGCTGATTGGCATTATCATTACGTGTCAAGCCACAGATATGGTTATTAAACAACTTACTCCATTACATCATTGAAAGAGAGCTTAATGCAACGAGGCACTCATCTTTATCTATCTAATGGGGAGGCCACAAACATGTAAAAGCTAAGCTAGACTTTTCTACAGAGGCAACCTCAAAGTTAATCATTAATTCGCAGAATTAACTTTCTGGGTGAATTCAATATGTGCTTGTTCCGAAAATATTGTAGCTAAAGATATCTTGCGAAATGGTTATGATTTACAAGAATATTCAAGACCACGTACTTTTGATGTGATCTCTATAACAACAGTTCAAGCTCCCTCCAACTCAAAGAGACTTCCAGCAACAAAGAAGCCAATACTTATATCAAAGAACCAGGACTATTATATTTGATGAAATAGTGTTGTTCCCCATTCCATTTATCAAGCATAATTAAGCAAATAGAGTTAAGTGTACTGCATTAAAATTAGAAGGGAAACAGGATGAAAATGTTGTGTACCTTCAATACAATCCGACCTCTCTCATCATATGGGAACCTTCCTTGCATGGGCTTTCCATATATATCTTTTGCATCTTCATAATCATTGTCAAAAAGATACACATGATCACACGTTTCAGAAGAGCAAGTTGATTGCGCACAAGCACACCCCAATTGTAAACTCTGGGCATCAAATATATGAGCATCATTAGGTTTTATTTTTTTATTGCTTATGCATTTATTTAATACAGAATAAAACTTGAATGAGTCATATATAAATGTGCTAGGGTAGAATAACCCAGTGGAGCATAAATTACTCCTATCTGGTCAGCTTCTTATGTGGAGTGCATCTCAATCTTTGGCAACAAGCCAAGCTGAGTATTGGAATATGAACTATAATTATTTCCCAGCTGTATCTAAGATAAATATATTGGCATCATGAATGATATTTAATTTAATATCCCATCTGTAATTAAAATAGTCTTCCAATATCTGCTCAAATTTCCTTAAGGTATAACACAAGAGTTTCCTCCATCTTTTAGATCCAAAACACTGCTCAATATACAAAGTGTCACTAATGGCTTACTATAAGATAGTTCCAGCCCCAGGGACCAACTTAGAAGGTAAATTAATCGACAAAATGACAATTGGTTTTGTTTACTCCCTCCGTCCCAATTATATAGGTTTTTTGGCTTTTTCACAAGGATTAAGAAAGTTATTGGAAAAGACAAAAACATAATAAATTCCCTAATATTCCTACGCAATATAGTAATATACTATTTAATGCTTATATAAATGACCAATTCCCTAGATACAATACTACTACATATAGAAACTAGACTATATAATTGGGACATCCAAAAAACGAATACTTGCCTACATAATTGGGACGGAGGGAGTATTATTTTTATTTTTTACTTTTTAAAGTTAGGGGGAGGGTGTTTATATGTTCAAGAGAGCACCATCTTTCCAGGAAAAGCGAAATCCTTTAAACTGCAATGCTTAAGAAAGCTCCATCTTTCTTGAAAGACAAGAAATAATCTCTTAGCACGTGCCAAGTTATACAAAACTTCCAAATTAGACGATGAGAAAAGGCAGAAAAAATGAGCGAAGATACCTCCAATTCAAGAAAAAGGGATTGATCAAGCAATGGTTTTGTTACATATGTGAAGCTTTCCCAAGGAAAAGAGTACTCCATAATTTGTCCATGAGGCCCCTCGCCGTTCAATATATTCTCATCCACCACACAAGCTATGGGAACTGATTCCTTTCCAAAACTTATGTCATCACATAAAATAACATTTTTCTCCGAGAGATCCATGGAAAAATGTCGGGAATCAATAACACAGTGACATTCATCCATTGTCCATTCTGAATTCAAATGATTAGGTAGATCAGGCGACCCGGCCTTGAGCGGATTGACTGATGAGAGCAATAATGGAGACAAAATTGGTCTCAAACTTGGCGTGCACCCTTTAGGACAAGTAAAACCCTCTTGGTGCCATTCAACTAAAATATTGTGCTCGCTGCATAATTTGGCAGCTTTCAGATACAGCCTCTCAGGCAGGGTCCCATACTTTGCCTCTAATGTTGCTTGCAGACTTTCCTTACAGCATGATGAGCAGGCAATTGACAAAATTTCCAAATTATTTGGCCGAAGTTTTGTTTTCTTAATTTCTGAAATCAATATCTTTGCAATAGCTGAGCATTGAGAATCTGCCAATCTACCAAGTGTAGCAGCCTCAGGTACAGCAGGCTGAACCATGACTTCCAGTGGGCCAGTAGAATTTGATGCCTGGATACGTTTCTTCAAATTTTGCACACTTCTATTCCTAATCTTATATGATGCTGCATTCAGACCCTTTTTAAACCGGGGACGAGTCAATCTACCTGATTTCAGCTTTTGTGCATAAAATTGAATACCCTTCTTTGTCAAGCGGGGACCACCAGAATTTTGGTCTCCCATTCCCATGTGAGCGGCTTGATGGTGGCGGCCAAGATCAGGCAGCAAATCAAATTTCAAGCCACAAAACCTGCAAATGAATCTCCGGTTAGCTGATTGGCTCTCAGATTTTAGGTGCTCTGTCACGTCTGACTTGTTTGCCTCTACTTTCTGCCATGAACTATTTTCTTGCAGCTGAGCAGCATTTGACAACCTTAAATCGGAAGGATGAATCGAGAGCACATGTGACCATAACTCATCTGGATTCCCGAAATGGCTGCTACAAGGAATACACTGTAAGAGCATACACTGTTCAACAAATTGCACATGATGCCTCTCCTGCACATGTGATTCCAAGACCTTCTTATTGGTAAAAGAGTCCAGGCAAATTGCACACACATAGCCCCTGAATAGCCATTGGGCTTCTTTCTTATGGCTATCCATCCAGTGTGTGCCAAGTGTTTGGTCATCATGAAACTTCTCGGAACATATTTTGCACTTGATGAAATTTTCTTGATCGTTGTCTTTAGACGTCTGCACCTGAATAGGAACTAATTCTTCAACTGTTGATGAAGATTGCAAGTTCTGACCATCTCCAATGTCCCAAAGCTTTTTTAACCTCTCTTTTTCACTGCATACCAATTTCGTTAAAAATTGCCCTACTCTAATATCTTTGGAAGCTTCAGCAATGGCCCATTGAAACTGTACGTCCTTAGGAACTGGGTTCCTCAAAGATAATATACTCTTGAAAAGCCTATAAAAAACATCACATGCTTGGTGTAACTGCAATTTTTGCTCCCTTGAATGACAATTTTTCAGAAGCTCTATGAACACTTCCTTGGAAACTATCCGACTTTTGCCATTTCTTGCACGTTTAAGCCAGCTTGGTATATGTTTATCACAGTAAAGTGAATGCCTTTTTGGACTTTCAAGGCATGGTCCTTCACCACCCTGTGGCCATGAACCTATGCATTGTCCCATCTCATCACTACTCGGAGCTTGCTGAGACTGCTCAGGCTTCTGGCCAGCACTGCTTTCTTGGATAGAGCCTTTTCCCATATCCAAAAGTGGGTCTATACAGGCCGGAGCTTCATCTTCTCTTTGAAGCACCAAATTTGTAGGACCTTTACCCTCTTGATACGGAAGATTTTCCTCCTGTTTCCTTTTAAGATTATTAACAGGAGATGTAATTTGTCTGCCATCTTGGGGCCTGTGTTTCTTGCAGAAAGGAAAACCGACTAGAGCTCTGTGCTTGCATTTAGTTCCGAGAACTGTGGTACCTCCACACATTGGTGAGTCAATGGGAGGTGTCATTTCAGCTTTAGCAGAGTTCACAACGGAACGCGAGGACATATGCACGCAACAATAGGCATCTCCTTCACTAGCGTACCTCACACACTGCCTTCCTTTAGCTTCAATGAAAGCTATGCATTGTCGATTATGATTTCCTGATCCTGTCGGCCTCTGATTAAAAACACTTGAAGGTGTCAGCTCCACATCTTTAGTCTTAACAACATCCATATTTCCGGCCTCAACTACTATATCATTCCATTTATTAGAATAATCCTCAATGGGGCTGTTCCTTTTTACAGTTTCAGTAGCAATTGATGCAGTGTTTACTGCATTATATCCATTAAAGAAGGTTGCATCAGTTTGAACAGGAACAGATTGATGTGAACTAGACGCATGTGTATCAGCACGACGAACCTCAAGCTTTGCTCTCTTCCTAGTCATCTGGACTTCTGTGGTTAATGAACTGTCACTAGTAGATTGGTCCAGGCCCACAGCAGTAGATACAGGATTGGAAACTGAAAACCATTTCATGACCTCATGCTTCCAATTCTTCCAGTCAGATCCCCCTTCCACCTGCCCTGCTTCATTTGATTGTAAGTTTACCTCATTCCATAAGATGGAGCTGGATAATTCCTGAATTACAAAGACTGAAGTAGTTGAAGTTGTTGAAAAGTGATGAAATTTTAGAATACAGCAATCCCACATCAAATAGCATGATAAGTTATCCCATCTTCACACTAATCCTATCATTGTGATAGCAAACGAAGATTGTTCTTATCTCCAATTACAATGACTGCAAAAGGCCTAGCAAACGAAAACCAAGAAAATTGTTCCTTCAAAGTATGTAGTTATTTGAGCTTTCAAGAGTCAAATCCTATTAGACCTAAATTTCTATCAGTCCATGAAGAAATTAAGTTTAAACATTAGAAAGGTGAGGAAGGAAGAAATCAAGACAAGGCTGCCAGCAAGTATCAATATGGAGTTTAGCACATCGCCAGTTGACAAAATGTAGTATAACAGTGCAAGCAAACACCTGTGTCTGGAACAGAAACAACACAGTCACGCTGTTGATCACTGATAAAGAATGCAAGAAATTGCAATAGCATTTTATGCTTGAAAAATACTGGTATGGGCTGTTTTCGGCAGGCATTTAAGCTGGGATAGAAGGAAAATGCGAATATAAACAAAAAGGGATTTTTAGTCTAAGCAGTTCAAGTGAAGAATAAGATCATCAACCCAAATTATGTGGGAAAAGAAAACCTTACAATTTACAAATAAGGGGTCTTATTTGAATAAATTATTTCCCAGATTAGGAGCATACTTTACAATCATAACTTGAATAAGCTTCTTTAAAGTTTATAGCTTTTGAAGTACCTCTTTCAGCATTTCTATGCATTCAGCACTATTTGCACCCTGACATCGTTGCTTCCAGGACTGCAAAGACTGGTGGACCCAATCTGAAGTTAGGCAGCGCTCCAGTATCATCTGGAAAAAAAAAAAATCAGAGTTAACCACACATTTGGCTTAAAAAGTGAATAAAAAAATAGAAGGCAGGTAACAATAAGGACTTTCAAGATATTGGAGAACATTCATTTATTAATCTTTCTAATGGGCCAGATAAATAGCTTCCAGTGGAATTTAGAATAGGAACCATCAGAGCTCAACAAAGTTCAATCTGTATTACGAACAGAAACTGTTACCAAATCACAAAACCTTTTATATCCTATATAGCAACTATGTGAGGGTGTTCACCAGGGGTAACAGGCAACACCCGCCAATTACAATCTTGATCTTGGCCGGCCATACATGAGAAAAACCAGATCCCCGGATAAAATTGTAGAGCATATTAGACTATCTTTGATCATAAAGAAAATTCAAACTTGAGCTAGGAGCTTAATTTGAATAGTTGAAATACGTCAAGGTCATAGCTCGAAACCAACATGTGTTGAACCTTTTAGATACTATGAAATTAAATAAAAAACATACATAATATTTTAAAATAACTAACCAGAAAGAAAACGCATATTGAATTTAAACAATTACATTTTGAAGCTTCAAAAGCATCGTTCCAAGATCAGAATAGTCTTTACAGCGGGAAGCTTCCATGGCAAAATTCTTCAGAACCATCACATCACGAGCAGTCTCAACCAAAGCCTGGATTGCCATGAGAACATCTTAAAACGTGAACAAATAACAAATAACAAATTAAATGTAAATTAGGAAACATAAATACATGAATGTGTGGACTCAAAAGCAAACCTCACGGTTCAACTGGTCAAGAATATTTAGCATGCTCACAGCCAGCTTCTGCATGATAAAACGACGAGCAAGAGTCAAATCTTTAACCATCTTCATACCAACTTTGTGTGTCCTATATGCAATGGGATGTGGGAATTCATTGATTGGACGAACTAGTAGCACATCTGCCCAGGAATAATTTCTAGTGCGGGGAAAGAATATCACAAGGTATTGTTTCCTGTCATGAGTTGGCTTTGCTTTTAAAGTTGGCAATGGCCAGTCAGCCCGTGCACATCTAATCCCTGATTGCCACTTTCCTCTCCACTACAACAGGGAAAACGTAATTATCAGTATTCATATCTATTGGGAACAATGGCCTCCTCTAGCCTGCCCCTACTTACATAAATTATCTTGTCCTGCATTACATTCACCATAGTGAGTATAACACCCTTCTAAACTATCTAGACGCTGATAAAAGTTGCTAAAACCGTAACAAAATTACAATGCTATATGACAGGCAGAAAACGAAATTTGTGATATCAAGAGTAGCACATACCTTTACCCAAACTGCTTGGGGTTCATCATGTTCGACGTCTTTGATTTCTGGATGGGGTGAAACCTCCTGATAGTTATTTGGCCCACTTTCAATTGTATCAATGACTAGGTGAGAGTCTTCTAAGGTCAGACAAGGTTCTGTAAAATGATCCCTTTTCTCAATGTTTTCATCTTCAGAATCATGGGAGTATGTAGAAAGAGTTTGACCATCGACATCGAGTTCGTAGTAAGCATCCCCATTAGAGACGCCTTCTGAAACAGGGAAACCCTCCAAAATAAATTGACCCCCGCCCTCTATTACTTCATGGGACTCTCCGGCATTAAGTGTGAACCCTTCGACTTCCACATCAGTTCTTACATGTTCTGCATCTTGCAGGCAGCCTGATATTTCGTTATGTTTATAAACCACTTCCGTTTCCTGCTTAGAGCAATCAGATTCTCCAACATGACAGGCACTGGAACATTGCAACACTTCCATAATCCAACACTAGAAAGGCTCAATGCTAGCTTATGTACATACGCTAACCTATGAAAAAAAAAAAACTATTGAATCTTCAGCTCTGTAGCCTAATGGGAAATTGCAAGTCTCAGAAGCCAGGCGGTTAACAGGACATAAGATACAGCACCTGAGGCAAATGAAACTATGTTTTCAGCTAAAATACTTACAGTGCTTTTAATTGGAACCGCAGTCATTTCATTAATTCTACACCAGAAAATAATGCAAATTGCAAGTTCAGGAGTTCCACACTGATGCTTAAATACTATTGCCAAGTAGTTTAAGTAGTTTGTCAAAGTAGTTTCCATAGACATTCTTCAATCTTAACAGTTAACTAATTAGCTCTCCCCAGAAAAAAGTATATGTGCGACCGAGGTCGAACGACTGGATCACTGGTTGCTTCGATCTGTATTGATAGGGTACACAAAACCATTTTTCTTTCGGTCCCAAGCAAACCATATTCCAGATTAGTGACAGCAATTTGAAGTTTTGAACACAATTTCACAAACATTATGTAGAAAACAAGCTTAGCAGCTACTTATATTGAACAATTTCTTGTAACTTCTCATTTCAAGTATTAAGTTCATGTAATTTCTGAAAACTTCCAACTTCAGAATATTAAGTTCTATTAACCCTTATGAAATTAGCACTTCAATTTCATTCTATTAATGGCACGCATTCTTTATAATTTAAGGAGGCATTCTTTTTCTTGAATCAGCATTATAATTTCGTTATTTGTTGACCAGAAAACACCTTGGAATCATGTAGAGACACAAATCATGCATCTGAAAAGGAGTGCTCAAATTTATAAGCTCATATACAGAGCCTAAAGCTTAGGAAAGTTATAGCCTGACCATAAGAATGACGGCAGCGGTTCATTTGCAAAAGAGAAGAAAGGAAGAAGAGCACTTCCATATCCAATTATTTTCTTAAACGAATTAGGGAGTTCATCATTCAAATTTCTCAAGTTATTGATACATATCTTGAACTACTCTTTGCTTTTTAGCCAAGTAAGGAGATGCATTGGCTTGATTACTAATTTTAGCAGAAATGCAATCAATGAGATTTTTTATTCGCTTTGAGAATATAATCCAGGACGCCGATATCTGATTACCAGAGAAGCATATTCTAAAATTAACTGAAATGCAAAAATGGATTAGCAATCCAATGTTTTAGCCGAAAAGGGAAAAAAGTGCAAAGATGAACCAAAACTATTAATTATGTCTGACTTATGACTTTTTTCCCGTGCATACTTGAAAAGAAGGTAATGTCATTAACCACATTTTAGTTGAAAATATGACATTAGACAAAATCAAGCACCATCATATGCAAAGTGATCATAGCCAACCATATATGGGTCTCTTCTACCCTACACCGGGAGCATTGCTCCTGGTGTATTATTAACCACATATATAACACACACCCATATGGGTGTGTGTGTGATTGTGTGGGATCATGTGGTTAATAATACACCAGGAGCAATGATCCCGGTGTAGGGTAGAAGAGACCCCATATATGCTTCTATAAACTACATAAACAATACAAATATTATTCATCAAAACTACAACAAAATAAAGCTATCAAACATCTGGCACAAAAAATAACTGAATTTGACTTGGTATTTGCAATTTTCCATGCAATGAATAGAAGGTGTGGAACGGTCTCAGTAGGGTCCAAAGTTTCAGCTTATAGAATCTTCGAAAAACACACTGCTTAATGTGAACTTTTCCTAATTTAGGTATGAAATCAAGACATCGATACTTCTCCATAGAAAACTAAATACTTCAAAAAATCAGAAAATATGCAAAGAATTAAACACCAAAGAGATTACTAGCAGGTACCGGATAAATAGAATATAATTAGCAGTCCAAATAGATCTTAGTATCAATTTATCTAACCAATGTCCCAGACGCAATTGAATTTTCTCTTTATTTGATCAATTTAACGACTTATTTTCAATTTTTCACAAGGAAGAGGTACAGAAGAAATAATCTGGCGACAATTTCCCTTCATACAGTTTCCTAATGCGAAGCAAAACAAAATTGAATTCTTCAAGAACAAAGATTCTTATCCTTACACATGCATACTTCAACAGTTCAACTCCATTTTCAGCATATTTTAAATAAACCTCTAAAAAGATTCAGGAAATTCATCCCTCGTTCTACGAGTCACTACAAGGTATTGAGACGTGAGTCACTACAAATTGTTGAAACTCCAGCTCCAAGACCAATAAATTTTTATAGTTATAGAAAACACTAACTAAGGCCACTACACCTTGTGATCAAATTATTTGCTCTCTTAATTCTGAACGAAAATATAATTAACACACGAAATAATAAACCCAAGATTCAAGGTTATCCAAAAAAATCATTAAAAAATAAGGAAAACCTCAATGCTTAAACTTAACATAAAACACTATTAGCTGGATCAAAACCAGAAATAACTCCATTTGGTGAAATTGCATGAGCTATTCAAATAGAAAATATTCGACATGGCGGTCCGATTTGAACTTGCCAAGTATGACATATTAACCATTAATAATGCTACTATTCTTCTAGCTCACAGCAATAAAATCATGTTGTATAAACTAACAAAAATCAGATGTTATGCTAGACTCGAGAAGGGATAAAATAATTAAAAAACAAAAAACAAAAACAAAAGCGAAAAAAAAAACAGACCAAGTTCAAATTGGAAAAAGAGACTAGAAATGTTCATAATTTTGCCCGCCTTACCTTAGAAATTTGTTCTTTTCAATTCAGTTGGAAGAAGTTACATGCAACCCGTAGCCTACACTACAATGGATGTAAAAACCATAATCAAAACAAGTTCCAAAAATTGAAAGGCACCCCTCCAAATAAAAACCCTATCAGTCTATATTAAAGAAAAACACTATACACTCAAAATTGAAAAGCAAGAAATCAAAGAAAGTAAATTTGAAAACTGTAGACACAAAACTAAATTGGGTCTGAACCGAAAATATTAAAAGAAAAACAAGAATTAGGTTTTTTCAAAAAAAAGGAAAACCCCAACCCCTACCCCTACCCGCCCCCCTCCAGCCCAATACGAGACATTGAAGTTACAATCAATGGCATCCGAAATCTGTACAAGAAACTAATTCAATTAACCAAAAACAAAACGGGTTAATTCAACATGATATTCCTAATCCGAGCAACCGCATTTGTGTGTCATTCAATTAAATTAGTAAAAACAGTAATAGCTAGGTCACGGTTTTGCTATGCAAATGGTGCATGAAACATGTTACACATAGATAGATACACATGTATGTATGTATATGTCGCAAAGCAAGATAAAATTACAGAGGGAGGAGGCAAGGAATTGTTGGTGTTGTACCTTAACAACTGTGGATTTAATTTCTGGGTGTCAATTTGACTAAAACTGCTAGGGGAAATATTATAGATGTAAACGATGTGGGTGACAGATTTTTTCTGGGTATGTATGTAACAGGTCCAATTGAGAAAAATGGTACTAAATAGGGAAAAGAATTAAAGTGAGAGGGTGAAGAAATTTTAGGAGGTTACAATAAGATAATATTAGGCTAGCAGAGAAGAGGGGGAGGGAGGGAGATGAAAAGAAAAAACCTAAAGCTAATAAATATATATTTATTTCTTTCTAGGGAAAAGAATTGCAGGCACACCGAGACTTGTAACGTGGTGTGGTGTGTGGTTATAGTTGGGATTTTGTTCCGCCTTTGGGGGTATTTTGGGTAAAGAATGATATGCGTACTTGGGAATCAGACCCAGTGGCAAGTTGCAACGGCCTACGCGGAGTTGTCCACAACTGGATATTATTATTATTGCTTTTGTTTTGAATGATTTATTATTATTATTAGGGTTAATTACTGGAATCAGCCTGAAGTATGCGACTTTTGACACTTTGCAACCTAAACAATTTTTTTTAACCGA
>JAUEKW010000014.1:423518-438035 GCA_032274785.1 Ajuga reptans
TTTTTTTTTGGCATAACGGGAATTTTGTTCGAAAATTGCTATTAAAGTTTTTTTTTTTTTTTTTTTTTTTTTTTTATGTTAACAAAACTTAATTGTATATACTTATGAAAATTATTTGAAATTTTCTTATATTAGTATGTTGTAAGATCATTAACTTCTTAGGTTGTGGTGATAATTTCTAAGGCTACATGGTAATGAAATACCAACACAATACGATTTACATTATAATATATAGACAAAGTAATATGATAAGACATGATCATGGAAAACACGCTCCAATAATGACTTGATAATAACTTTTTTCAAATAAAGTAAATTATTAATAAAATAGAAAAATGAAGACAAAAACATGATAACAAAGTTTAATCACGAAATAATAGTACAATTTAATAAGAAAATATTAATATTAATATGATTCACTATTATATTATTATAAAAGACTAGTTGTATATGAACACAAAGCATACATACACCTTGTTGTCTTTCTCTAATTCATTCTTGGGCCTTGAAACTAAAAATAAGTGGCAATTTGAAATGAATATGTATGTATATATATAGACACATGCACTTGTTCTGTTTCTGTGTTCCTGTAAGCCCAGTTTTAATTCCCTCATCTGATTGAGCTATTATTCAGATTTATTCTTCTTTCCACCGGCGAGAATACGTTGGATTTGGAGACCTCTGCTGAAGGCCTGGTTGTAAAGCAGCCTTGTTTGGAACTCGGATACGAAAGGGAACCAGGCGAGCACGGCTACGGGTGCAAAGATAAGTGATCCCATCAGGTACTCATACCCTCTTCCCAGGGCTTTAACTGACCCCCACATACCCAGCCCGTTCACTACCGGCCTGCAAGCTTGGGCTATCTGCAACAGAGCCCACCCCGTCGGCAAGAACCCCAACAAGCTCCCGAATATGTCACCTATTGTCAGCCCCAGAAATTTCATGGACAGGATAACTCCAACTACAAATGCACTGAATAGGAATAGTTTAATAAGTCTGAATATCAGCTGGAAATCTGCGCTGAACTTTTTTCTGCCCAACGACACAATCTGCAAATTACTAATAACTGTTAGATTAGTTGTTATTGTTAACTAATAATAACAAAGGACAAGTGGAGAGGGGAGGGAATGCTTTTCTTTGCCTTGAGCATGAGAATCACAACAACAATGACCAGCCAAGACAAACCGTAAACCTGCAACATTATTATTATTAGTAAGCACCTCGTATATTTATTTATTTATTTATTCACACACGACATGATAAACAGTAATACTCACCTCAATACTCATATTCCGTTGGGCGACCTTCAAATGATACACAATTCCATACTGGTACAAGAAAAAGCGAAAACAAAGGATAATCTCGCACAACCTCCCCCAAAATCCTGTGTATTTGAGATGTTCCTGTTCCTCCTCCCACCATGATTCCCAACTCTTGCTCGCCGGAATACCAATTCCACCACGGTTACTTATCCATTTCGTCCAATCCTCAAAGTCATCCACTATCTTCTGCCATTCAAACCCAGAAGGATTGAAAAGAAATGGAGCAAACAGCCACGAAATAACGAGTAACCACATTGGGAATGTTTCAAGCAAATAGGCTAGATTGGTACGAGCAGCCCATCCATAGATGCGGTACACTATAAGCAGGATTAGAAGTTCCAGAGCTTTGGTGAAATGGCTTCGTGAGAACATTCTGTAATTCTCAGCAAACTTCTCGTGTTTCACCACGAACCCACGCCCCGTGGCTCTGTATTTAGCTCCCCCGTGTAACACCGTTCGCCCAAAGTAATGGACCTTTGTCCCAAGAGAGAAAGTATAGAAGATGGATGAGAGCTGAAGCTGCATGATTATAAAATCACTGGCTGCAGTTCTAAAGCCACGCTCTAGTCCGATTTCCATGATCATGGGCAGGGTCATCAAAACGCCTAGTTGGACAATGGACTGAGATGCCATGACTACTTTCAGGGCATCGTTTCCCTCAGCTCCTGCATTTCTCACTATCGCCTTCTCCAGTCCACTCAAACAAAGATAGAACTTGCCGTACAAGTAAGCATACAATGTAAGGACCACCAGCTGCAAAATATCAAGGAACATTAAGCTCAATTGTACTTTATTATAATCAAATGCGTACTTCCTTACTAGAAAATCAGAATGTACTACTCCACCTACAGATTGATCTGCATTCTTCTTTTACCTTTCCCCTCTAGTTACATACCCATTTGAAAGTCAGTGCAGCAAGTCATATTGGCTACCAGTAGAGAAACCAACAGCACGGTGAAAGCATTCAGTGGCGGTAAAGAACATTTCCATGTACATAAAGCATTTTTAAGTCTCTTGTAGTTTTCACCAAAAATAAAGTCAAAACTAATGAATAACTGAGGTAAGAAAAAGCCCCAGTTGAGATATTTTGGACTTGAAGTCCTGTAACAAAGAATTTTTATATTTATAATGATGGGGGGGGGGGGCCCCCAGCTGTGAGTTTCTTATACCTTCTCAAAACGGGGGAAGATGTATTTACCTTGAAAAAAAACGGCAAGGTTTATCTTAAGAAAAAGTAAAAACTGAGGCTCACAATACTCATAATCAAGATCAGCAAGTCAAATATATTACCACTGTGCTCACATAAAAACCGGTGGTTGAATAGTAACAGGACAACATGCGAAAGAAGTCAAAACGATGGCCCAGTCTGTATATATCACGGCTGATTGTTTGCTCGCCATTACCACATGCAACTTTTGCTTCAAAAAGTGAGATCTGGTTGAAACCAACGTCTCGTCCCTTGCCAACTTGAATATATTCATGGTGAGTAACATTTCCACGTCTTAGAGTTGAATTGAAACCTTCAAACACAGAAAGGCATGTTAGAGAGTTAGGAGTGTAACGTAACCATGCAGGAAACAGATGCTTTTCAGATCTCACCAGCAAAGATGTCCTCACTAAGATTGACTCCCTTTGAAGCTTTGCTGATGCCACCACGGGTGATGTGGAAAATTCTGTCAAAAACATCCGGATGCCCATAGTGGAATCTCACCCTATACAATGACAGTAGAAAAAAGGAATAACATAACATTGCTATAGTTATCATAACCTCTTCTAGGTACTAGACAGATGACAAAACTTCCGACAACGGGTACGTCATTTTGTCACTTCCTCAACTGAACTAAAGTCGATAGAATGTTTGTCAACATTCATGCAAAAATTAGAAAGTACATACTTTAGAGGTCTTGCGAGAACTCTCTGGCCAATTGTCACGAAGCTTGTCTCTTGGTTTGACATAAACCATGCCAAAGATGAAACACTGCAGTAAAATATGTGAATCATTAGGGAGAGCAGACCTGAATGTGAAGTAACAAAAAGCTACAGCGAATTTCCAACCTTCCAGTGAAAATGTGCTCACGAACACCTAGGATTGTTGGTGGTCGTACCCCATGGTCCTCATTAAATTCTTCAAGTAGGTTTCGCATCTTAAAAGCTTCTTCCAAATAATTATCCTACAAATGAGGCAAGAAACTTGGTTTGTTTTGTTTCTTTAAACAAATCTTACATAAAAATAACAAGTTCAGACTAATTTAAATTTACCTGGTTCATATCAATGGTCTGAAGAGCTTCTCCTCGAGTAAAAATAATAGCATGATTTTGGTTTTCAGGTTTCCCTTCTCCAATCTTTGCTGACCCGGGCAGTTTTATACGGTAGATTTCCTGCAGAAAACAAAACAACACTTAATCAGAATTGGAGTTAAATTGCAATCACTGTGATTTATTATTTAATATAATCTTTACCTGATCAAGATTATCCACAGCTTTTACCAAGACAGAGTAATAAACCTTCTGATTTTTTCCACCTTCCCTTTCCTCAACTTCATCTATGTATGCTACCCGAAGAGACGGATTACTGCAAGCAGAAGAAGATTGATTAACAAATGCGATATTTCAGGTGAATTCAACTAAACAATCTCTTCTTTGTTAGAAGTGTGAAACTTACTTAACCATCAGATTTAAAATGTCAGTTGCACGTCGATCTCCACTTCGCTTCTGGTTCCCATAGTTCTGGCAGGTGGCAACGTAAGTGAACTTCATGTCAGCTATAGCCTCTAGTTGAGTGTACATGGATCTTTGGCTCTTTTTAGCTTCTGGTGATGGTTCAATTACAGTTTTATAACCTTCAAGTATCTCTGTTCAATTTTGGCAAACAAGTCAGAGACAAACCTGATGGTAGTCTGATATATACATTGTAATTTGCTTTCAAACATTACGATTTAGAAACAACCAATTGGAGCAGTTAAGATTTGCTTAAAGATTTTGACAAAGAGTAAACATAAGTTCTCGCTCTCTCAAAGTTCCCACAAAAGAATATTAAGTGTAACAAACCTATTTTAACTTTTCATTGTTTACTAGTACAACCAAGGAAAATATTCTCTCACCATCTTCTCTAGCGATGTCTAGGAAAGCTTGAAGCTTCAATGCCCTTCTGTAATACATCATCCCTCTGACTGCATGAAAAGACGATATTCCAAAACTAAGAAAGCAAAAGACACAAGAAAAACCACAGAAGTGGTGACAGAATGTAAACGAGCCAACTAACCAGTTCTGCAAAGAGTTTGGCCTCTTAAGGAGGCCCAGTGGCGTAGTTGCAGTATGTTCTCTTCATTTTCCCAAATTTCAGATTCTTTGCAGTTTAGACGCTCCATGAAGTTATTCCATTCGTC
Organism: Ajuga reptans; assembly: GCA_032274785.1. Lineage (NCBI taxonomy): Eukaryota > Viridiplantae > Streptophyta > Magnoliopsida > Lamiales > Lamiaceae > Ajuga > Ajuga reptans. The sequence goes on from JAUEKW010000014.1 coordinate 428,227, forward strand.
TGAACAAATTGTTAATGTGGTTGCCGATCAACAACAGTAGATTGTGGGAATAACAAGAAAAACAGAATACTCTATGATCATGACAGATTCAGACATTAAGCAAACCTGGATAAATCTTCTGAAGGTAATATATAATTGACACACCGTCTTCATTTTCCATTTCAAGATCACTCTTGGAGTAAACAGTCTCTTCACTATAGTAGGGTGTCATGACACTGCAATGCCAACAGGTATGATTATTATCTTACAGAAATAATTATCAGTATAGGTATGCCATGGAGATTCCTGATAATTATTTTTAATATAATTCTAGAAGTTAAGTTCAATGTTTCCTTCTTCTTTGTTTTTCTTTCAGGGAAGATAAGAAACATAATTAGGATTTAGAGAAAGATATGCAACCAGTGGATGAGACATCCACCCAAGACCATGCAAGCTAAAACAAGTTAAATGCTTCTTGAGGAAATTTGTGTGGTTATTAAGTCTGGTCATTAGTGGGCTTATATTAAGTTAGGGAAGAAGATAAATCTAAAAGTTCAATATTCAAAATTGCCAAAAGCACTAAATAATCTAACCAGAGAGGATAAATTCAAGGTCTTTTGACAAGTCCGCAGCTATAATAAGCTGTTCTGTAAATCCGACACATGTGTACAGTAAAAAGTAGTGCAAACTGTGTGCATTGAATATACTTGGAAGGACAATGTTAGTACCTGAATGATAGCATTTTGCGCACTGGAGGCGCATGAGGCATGTACATGAAAAGTGAATTTGTGAAAAACGTTATCCTCCGTCGTGCTTCAAGGTTTGTTGGCACATCAATTGCAGACTCTTTCACAGTTAATAGCAAATAAAGTCGTCTTATCTGTGAAACAAGCGCACATGTTCGAGCGTCATATATTTAGCGTAAGATGTCTACATATTAGGAGATGGGTGCAAGGTGCAAGGTGCAAATGCATATACCTGTTCTTCCCATTGTGCTGTGTTTGGGGGAGGGAACGAGATATTGGCAAAAAGTTGATTCCCAGAATCTTTGCTTCCCTGACCAAGTTCGGCAAATTCACTGCATTCAATTAAGTAGATTTTACTTAGGCTATCAGATAAAAGTTCAATATAGGGGTAATATCTATCTCTGAATACTGCACTATTTATTTTCCAACCGGATCTCATTCACCATCATGTCACGTGTAACCACTTCCAACATATCTTGCAGCAATAGCACAACACTATCTTTTCTGGAAGCGTCACCTTCTTTCTGCAACATACAATAGAAAATCCCAATTTTATATACATAGAATTTGAAATAGAAAACTCTAATAAGGTTCGGAGTATTCATCATATATGTCATACCAGTATCTTTACAAGTTCCACATATTTATTGCAAAGATCTGGTAAAGACCTCATTCTAAAATTTGCTAGAAGCGTGTTCTTTGATATATTACTCTCAACTTCTTTAATGATGATCCCGATAATCCTGTTTCAAGTGAGCAAATGTTAAAATCTACCAATGTCGCCAAAAGTAATCCTCAATTGTATACTCATCTCAAGTTCCCTCAAAATTTATGGGAGACCAAACAAACAAGGTTTTTAATATGATATGATACTTGACACCTGAAATGAATTTTCAGTTTTATAAATTGTAGGCATAGAGGGCAGTTCGGATCTTCTACCACATTTGATACAACATATCCTATAACATACTACACTAGTCATGCCACATAATCATTTGTGATGTATCTGTGATGTCACCATATACACTTGTCATGTGTAGATTTGAATGTAGTAGAAGATGTAGTATTGTAGGGAGGAGGAGATCCAAAGTGCATAGAGGGATCAGCAATAAATCAGAACTTAAATACCAATGCAAGACTTGCATAAGTAAGAAAACAATTATAGGCAGCGACTGGTAGGCAAGTCTTGAGACTATTATTTGCAACCTTACAGCATGCATGCAAACAATTATTATGTCATATTAGACAAGTAATATACCAACACAAGCCAATGCAATACATTCCAAAATAATATGAAAAATATAACCTTTTCTCAGTCTCTCCAATGATCAAGGCATTGAGTACAAGTTTAAATGACTCATAGCATTCAATGACGGCACATTTCGTATACTCGTCAGCACATATACGCTTCCAAAGATCAGTGTCCTTTGATCGAAATTGAGCTGCCATATCCAATGCTATTGGGATCTGCAAAACAAGATCGTCAAACAAGAACTTGACATAAATAAATATATAAGTTAGCAGGTCTATACCTTGCTAGCAAGCAAAAAGGGTGGCCACTGAATCAATGTTAGACTAGGATCTGAGGAGTACGGAACAAGAAGCAGATCCATCTCCCTGAAGTAAATAATTATAGGTTTAGCTCCAGAGTTTCTTAAAAGTTTCAAACTAGTGAAATAGAAAGGTAGGATAGGACATAACATCAAAACTCAGTTATTGGGACCTTTCCTGTCACTTATGAGATCTTCCTCACGGAAGCTACATATTACTTCATTCCACATTTGAGCGAATTTTGCAGCTTCACTTCTCCGACTTTCATTTATCTACACATGGAAGAAAATTGAGAATTCAGAATCACTATGACAGTAACCACTACTTTAGGCAATGAAATGATGTCAATTCCCAGGAGTTGAAGACAGACCTCCTTCAGCTGCTTTGAGACAGAGTACCCTCCTTTCCTAGTTTGGTCAGATGGCACCAAATAAGTGTTGAATGCACCAGGTAATGACTGAAAGCGTGACCTTAGCATACCTAGAGTTCGAATCTGTGAAAAGGCAAAGATGAACAATGAACAAATGAACAAATTTTATGTACTATTAAGCAAATATATTAGATGTGACAAGGATACTATCAGCGAGGAATATGATAGCTCAATTCTGCATAGTTTTCACACTCAATTATTATTTTCTGTCAGTAGGAGTAAAAAGTAGATAGACTGAGACATTGCATAGACTACTTAATGACATATGGGTTATTATATTGTAATTATTTGCCTAGCATCAATTTCATGTGACATCTTCTAATACAAAATGAAAGACAGCAGAAGACGTTCTTGAACATTGAGACATAATAACAAGTAGTTTATGTGCAACGTCCTTGATATTGTTGCTATAATCCTATATTTTATTAGAATAAAATGAAATGAAGTTTACATTAGAATATGATCCAACGGAAGATACTCACGATCAGGTTATAACTATAGTTGATAAAAACTCAGATTTTTAATAGATATACTGGCAAAGAAAATGAATCCCTACAATCAAACTTCCTAGAAAACTTTAGAAAGAAACATAATAAAAATGGAATTTATTTTTCAGTGGCCATTACCTCGCCAAGCCTATCAAAGGCCCCAATGAAACCTCCATAAATTGTGTAGAATATAGCATAGAAAATCTGGGCGTCCATGAAGTAAACCTGCACGAAAAATACCACAACTATGAGTGCTTGTAGAGACTAAAGAACAGAGTGATGAAGATTCAAGAGGTGCATGAAGACCATATTAGATTGAATATGCTAATGATAAGAAAGACTCACAAGGATAATAGGTGCCCAGACCGCAACAACAGCTCCGTAGTTATGCCTAACTGCATTTTGAGTAAGACCATCTCAATATGGCAACTTGCAGAGATAAGTCTAGACAAGAAATTAAGGAGCCGAACAAGTACCATCCTGGAAGAACTGAGGCAAAGCAAAATCAACGTGTCTAATGCGCATTATATCTTGTGTGGGCTTCACCAGAGGCTTTATCTGGATCAAAATAGACTCCAGAATAATGAGGATTTTCAGTTTATACTATATTGACTGATAGAAAAAGAACATACTTACCATCATGAAATAGTTAAATAAAAATTTTGTACACAGAAGCAACACCCAAAATAGAGTATACCTGTTATCGATTAGAACAGCAATAAGCATGTTAAATGTCAAGTATAATGAAATGGATTCAAGGAATAACTTGGGAGCACCATACTTGATAAGTGCAAATTGACTTTCATGCATTCCCCTTCCAACGTAGATTCTTTGCTGAAAATTCATAGGCCAAAACTTTGAAGATAAATGATCAATCCTAACTCAAGAAACAAATGAAAAATGCATACAAGAAATGAGAGGCTGCAAGAGAGAACGAGAATTCTATCAAACAGCCTCCAAATTTTGTTACATATATACACTTATAGAGTCCATTCATTAGTTTGTCTTGACTTTATTATATTTATATATTTGGTTAATGTTTTACAAATATTTTTAAACAAACTTCTAACAAGGTAATTAGAAATAAAAAAAATAATTAATTATTTTAAGATTAAAAAGTTATTATTAGAAATAGAAGAAAAACAATTTATTAGAAACATAATAAAAATAGTGCGACCTGCCTTGAAGGGGGGGACTAGCACCCTTCTGTTTGATATTTGACTTTGAAGAAATTTCTAGTCGAAATCCAATATCCATGATATAAACAAAATGCGACAAACTCTGGATACAAGAAGAGCATTTCAAATAATAAGTTAACTATATACTTTTTTTTTTCGGTAATATGATAACCTTAGATTAAAAAATTACGTATGTGTCTTTGTATGTGCAGAGATTCTACTCTGTGCAATTTAATGAACCAGAACAGATAGAAATCTAAACAAAGTATATGGTATAAAAGTAAATAATATAAATATACTGATTAAATAAAATGTATTTATATATGTAAATATTATTCTCAATATGATATACTTTTTTTGGGAATGGTTCTCAATATGATATACTAAACCAAAATAACACTAAATCCAGTACAAAAATTATCTAAACATAATCTGTCTTAGTTCGATTGATCAGTTTATGATGCTCAGAATACATCTATGATAGCCACATGTAAAAAGAAAAGATATATAGATGTTTCATTATTAACTATTCATTTTCTAAAAAAAAATTAAATTAAATGAATATATATAAGACAAAAGAGCAAAAAGGACTTTATTGATCAATTAAATTATTTATTTAAATACTGACTTATAGAATAATAAAGATTAAAGTTGATTATTATGCTTTTACATTTGCTATAATCTAAATTTGTACTGAAGTTCTTTAACTAAGTGTCAATCAATATCTACATAACATAAAATATACTGTAAATAAGTTATGTAACTAAGGCATACAATAAACATGTATACCTGTGACCACCAAAGAAGAAGTCTGACAATAAGCCAATCCGAGTTCTCAATCCAGCGGCGGAGCATCGGAAATATGAAGAAGACTGCTGCCAGTAAATTTGGTAGCAGGTATACCCCTACAGCCATGATGTACAAAGAAGGCAAGCCGTTAATGTTATCAACAGAAGCCAGCACATCTTTGAAGTTACCAAACAACCAGCTGAATGATTTGTTTTTGTACAAATAACACGAAGGGAGCATGATGGACCATGCTAGGCTCATTATTATCTTGAGAATATTTCTCAACACATCACTAAACTTCCATCTCAGATAGCCTGGGAAGTTCAGAATCAGGTCCAACAGACCTGAAACCAATTTCGAGATTTATTATCAAATAAATAAGCAAGCACATAGTAGTAATTAGTGATATTTTCAAATTAACAACTACATACTCTGAAGGAAGCGAAGAAATGCTGCTGTGATAAAAATACTAGACAATTTGTGCAACACATTCTTCTGGAAGATATCCAACAAAGAAACGTTACTCCATGCAATGATAATCATGACCTGCAGGCAGGGAAAAATGAGCAGAAACATCCAAATATAGGAGGGCACTGAAGCATCTTTACCATTCGTGCAGTAATTACTTTATAATTTATTCTAAAAGGTACCTGTAGAGCAAGTATAAGAAATGTCCACAAACGATCAAAACTTCGGAAAGTATGCCATAATGTCCGGGTTTCTGAAAAGTACGATTTCCCTAGTTTCCCAGTCTTCTTTTCAGGAGCATGTCTCCCCTGCCCTACATCTCGTGTTGATTTGAAGAAATCACCATCATCACGCATTGGCCAACCCAAAGAGAAGCAATCGGGTGACCTATAGTAGTTTGTCAAAGTATTACACAAAGAGACCAAACTTGATATCATTAATCAAGATTTTACCCAATCTTTACCAGAAGTACTCATTCAAATCATCATAGTTGCACCAGGATGTGTGAGGGGCTTTCCCATTTTTGCTGTTCTTTGATTCCTAGAGCAAAATAAGCACTATTTTGTCATCTTTGAAGCATAAGTTAGTAAATGTGCAAAACTCCTCAAAGGAAGGAAAAACAAAAAATACAGAAATTACCCTTTCAATCACTTGGTAAATGGGTGTTATAACTTTCCGCAAGAAAGATTCATCATCCCCACCATAAGAAGGCTTGATGTTTTCTCCAGTAACAATACTGACATTTCCAGCTAAGAGTCCATGGAGTTCATATGCCATCTGAACATCAACTCATGAATCCCAAAAAGATAATAATTACCAAACTCATATCAATTCATGGAGTTGCTTCAAGATTAGTTTGCTATATGTAACATGAGTAAATAGCTCACATTATGGAAGATGTAGCATAGGCACTCTGGCATGAAGCGGACATTAGCTGCTTCACCCCAGATAAGAAGATAAAGGCCCATATAAAGTATCTTCCTTTGTTTAACTTCCGTCTGCCCCTGGGGGAACCTATAAATAGTTTGATTTAAATACTCCATCATCACATTACCCGTATAAGTCCATGAAATTTTGGCCATGTCCTTTACATATAACCAAGAAATGTCACCTTAAGCTGTGTTTTCGTCCCATGTATTTGCACCATGTCTTGTAATTCTTGAAAAGTTTATTCATGAGTGCGTCAACAGCTCGATCCTCGATCTAATAGGAATAAGTTACTCATTTGTCCCAAATATTAATAAATTAAGCACAATCACATTATATACAAGTACAAGCGTAGGATGTAAGAAACATCACATAGGATCACATACCTTATTTTGCGGTTCAGGCTTAGGGACTAGTCTTGCAAGGATATTTGAAAGCAGCAAAATCAAGTGCTCCCTTTGATTCCTGACGTTGTCCCTCTGTAGATATCAAAATGACTCGGTAACTAGATATCATCTATAAGGACATCAACTGATTATCTCATTCTCCAGTTCAACAATTTACAAAACATGCCTGAAATCCAAACATGGCTCTCAACCAATCAAGGAGGTCCAACTCCCCTGTTTTCTGCCGATGTTTCTCAAAAGAAGCCGGCCATGTTAAGCCATGGGTGTTCCGAAGAGCAGTCACAGCAGCTTTCACCTGACAAAATCAAGGTATGTACTGAATTCGTACTTCTACCTGACTATGTGTGTCCAAAATGCACTTTAAAGTATGGATAGAGGCGCTCAGAAAGTGAAAAAATCACCTCATCAAGTTTCATGATGGACTGTGATGCACCTGCAGAATCCAGTGGAAGAATGTTGTACGGAGCATAGATTTCCTTTTTTGCCTGGACGTCATTTGCTGCTGCCATAATCTGTTTAATAACATTTACTTCAGCATGGCAAGCATTTTGAACATTTGAACGAGTTGCATTGCATGTAATAAGATTCAGAGTCTTCGATAAAGCTGACCTCAGGAGCAACTTCCCCAACTTTTTCAGTCTTGTTGACAGCACAAAGCACCTCAAATAGCACTCCGGCCGTAAGGTATGCTTTTCCAAGCTGAGCTCTGCAAAACGCAAAGCCACTTACAGCATTGATGAGCTTAGATGCCACTTTTACAATTTCCTCTGGGGAACTAGTGGTTTATCAGAAATACCTGTCAGCTTGTTCCCCCTTGTTAAGAGCCAAAACATATTTTTCATAGTATTGCTTGTAGAAGCTCTCAATTTCTCGTGCATCGGTCTTCTTGACCCGGGAAGCCAGAGTTGATGCATTATCCTGAATGAACAGGGATTCACCAATAAGTTTAATTCGTGATGCATAAGAGTAAGTCCTAGCAACTCGTGACTCATGAGCTCTTCTCTACTAATATTACAATGTCAAGATGGTCCACCTCATTTCAGTATTAATATATCCATCATTACTCTTTAGACCCTTTTTACTGCATTTCTTTATCTGAATGAAAACTGAACAAATGAAAAAAGCAAATAAAAAAATAAGCAATGCTTATCGAAATGAAAAAATTGGTAAAATTTATATCTGTGCTTCCAAATCATTCAATAGAGCATATTAACTAGTTAGTAAATTAGCTATATTAGTGGCTTACAGAATTTTATCATTCTTTTGTATCATTAAAACAAATCAAGAATCCATTGTACCACATAATGTTGACGCTAAGACGTTCACAATTTGAATCCCCCCCCCCCCCCCCCAGTAAATTAGTTCACAAAAGTACCCAAATACCCATTGTTCTACTTAAAAATGCATTATATGCTCTCTAATTTTCCGTCTAACATGTATCAGATTACAATAATAAAATACATACCCGTTCTAATCTTTGATGGAGGCTAGTCTTGAATTGCCGTACACCACGTCCACTGGAGTTTGGGTCCAGTCTGTGTGCCTTCTCAAATGCATAAAACCGACCTATTAAAAGACAAACAAATTAAATGATTTAGAATTTTTCATGATCATCAAAGGTCTAATACAAATTCTCTCCTCAAGCATTAAGCAAAACCTTATGGGCATAAGTAAGCAGTAGAACTTCAACACAGCTGCAAGGATTTTTCATTGATCATCAAAAGGTCTATACAAATTCTCTCCTCAACCCTTGGAAAAAACGTTTACCTTATACCTTTTATTCTTAATGGTGGTGTACAGAACATGCTACAAGGATTTTTAAAATGAGGGGCATAATACCTAATATCTAACGGTGCATGTACATTTCTCCTTGATGGATAATTATCAATCTAATTGACATTGCAAAAACAACATGCAGATCATCCCTTAAAAGTTGATAAAATCATGCATTTCGGGACAGTAATAACTTCCTAGAGAGTAAATGAATGGTAACAGCGCAACATGTAAAGGTAACAGAGTAAAATTTAAAGGATCGACAATAACGAAAGGGGGCGTACAGAGGTAGGCCACACGGGGGCGTTCATTTTGGATCTCGGCGGCAACGCGGAGGATGGGCGCAATGGAGTACTGGAGTGAGGAAGGGACAACCTCATTGTCAAACACCTCCATGGAGAATGTGGTGGTGGCAGTGCTGCGCGACGGCCGCCGTGAAAGTGTGGATTGATCATGATTCCCCGCTGACGCCATTTAGATCCTTTCCTGATCCGCCTGTTAATAAACCGATCCCCAGCGGATGCAGTGACCGGAGAAATTACTCCCCCGGTCTCACTCTCGATCAGCAAGCTGCCTCCAATTTCTGTATCACCATGCGTCAATCAATCAATGAATCCATTAACGTAAACGAAATATGTAAATTTAAAAAAAAAAAAAAAAAAAAAAAAAACGAGATGAGCTCACATTACGATAATCTCGTCCGAGCATGTGGTGTATATCTATCAATCAGATGAGAGTAAATGGGAATTTTCTAGAGAGAGAAAGAAGAATGGGTGCAACACACACCGTCTGTGTGTGCGCGCAACTGCGTTCTGATGAAAAAGGAGAACGAATGATTGTAAGTACGTATATATGTGAAGATGATACGAGAGAGGGAGGCAAAAGGGAGGGAGAATTGAAATTGACACGTGGTTGTCTCTGCAGCTTTTGCGCATTAGGCCGTTAGACGCCCCAGGGAAAAATTCATCAGTCGTCCCATAACTATAGTCTCACCCACAAAATATCCCATAACTTTTTACTTTTTTGAAATCGTCCCATAACTTTATATTTTGTATCAAACTCGTCCCAAATCT
>JAUEKW010000014.1:438135-448146 GCA_032274785.1 Ajuga reptans
CTTCTGACTTTTTCCACCTTCCCTTTCCTCAACTTCATCTATATATGCTACACGAAGAGATGGATTACTGCATAAACAAAACAACAAGACAACATTGTCATAAAATGTTTTAACTGTCTAAGGGCTAACAGAACTAGGTAATTTTTCACATTACAAATTGTACAACTTACTTAACCATCAGATTTAAAATGTCTGTTGCACGCCTATCTCCCATACGTTTCTGGTTTCCATAATTCTGGCAGGTGGCAACGTATGTGAATTTCATGTCAGCTACTGCCTCTAATTGAGTATACATGGATCTTTGGCTCTTCCTATCTTCTGTTGATGGTTCTGCAATAGATTTATATCCCTCAAGTATCTCTGCACAAATCAGGCAAAAATATTATAAGTAAATCTTAGTTTCTCTTACAACTACTTCACCGTTAGCTTCTCCAGACAATGAAATTTAGAGTCAATTTTTGAGAGGTTTACATTTGGTCTAAGAACATTGCTAACAACAAAGAGAACTTATTCATTTCTTTAACATTATAAAGTATACCAGTTTATGAACATAATTTGTAAAAAAAAAAAAATAGAAAATAGAGTAAAACACAATAAATAATTATCTCCTCCTAGACCAATTCAAAACTCTCAGAATCATTCTCTTGTAAATTTCCGAAAATTCCCTCTTACCATCTTCTGAGGCCATGTCAAGAAAAGCCTGAAGCTTCAAAGCTCTTCTATAGTACATCATCCCTCTGACTGCATATCAGGAAATTATTACCAAACAACATGAAGTTTAAAAGGCAAGAAGGTAAGAGGTGGAACAAAGTGTGATTGAGACTTCGTTCACCTGTTCTACTGAGGGTCTGTCCTCTCAAAGAGGCCCAATGGCGTAGCTGTAGTACATTTTCTTCATTGTCCCAAACCTCAGATCCTTTGCAATTTATACGCTCCATGAAGTTGCTCCATTCATCTTAATGAAGAAAGAATACATCATTAGGCCAACATGGTAGTATAATCGCATTTGTAGATTTCAGATTTGGAAAGCAAAGCAGACCTGGATAAATCTTCTGAAGGTAAAATATGATGGAGATACCATCTTCATTGTCCATTTCAAGATCAGTCTTGGAGTAGACAGTCTCCTCGCTGTAATATGGAGTAAATACACTGCCATGCCAATAAATATGATTACCACTCAATGTTCAGTGTAGCTATGTAATGAGGACCCGTTGGAATATACTTAATCAGCTAAAGTTTAATTGCTGCTCAAAGTAATCTTGTCTTGTTAAAAAAATAAAAAATAAAAACGTCTGCTAGATGGAAAAAGAAAAAGAAATGAATCAAGAGGCAGGTTACAACTATGGACCAATTTCTCAAACTAATAGTCAGTTTCTTCTCATGCAAGCTAAACCATAGTTACCTGGAACGGGGTACGACTCGGGTCGTGGAACGGGTACGCGGAACGACACTTTGGCCGGTAAGCGGTACAAATGGGGTAGGCTTAGTCGGTACGTAATTTTGGGTCACGGTACGGTTTAAAAACATGTTCGGGTCGATACTATAGAATTCCATGAGATAATATAATTTTATTATAGTTTCAAAGAAAATAATATTTTTTGTAATTCATTATAAAAATAAATATAGAGAAATATATAATAGATGTTAAGTTCTCAAATCATTCAAATCTCAATATTCTGTCGTTGGTTTTTTTGAGTCCCAAATGAGAGACTCTTTGCATTCCATAGGCAATTTATTGTCTAGACTGAATTGAGACCTTAAAACATAAAGTTATAACAGCCATTTCATTAAATGGCCTTTCTAGAATTTCAAAAGAACATTAAGAGTTCACAGAAATGAAATTTTCTGTTCTAAAAAGGGAACGTCGGTTTTAGCGATCCAGATAGAGTACCCGATCGATCTGGGTCAAAAGTGACCCGCGATTCTAGACGCACGAACTGGATCGCAGATTGCGGGGGGTCCAGTGAATTAGGTGACTATGAGCTAAACCTAGCACATGAGAACTTGTGGTGCAGTAGCTCCCCACATAGAAAAAAACAAAGACTGTGTTTGCTATGGGCTGGGGGTGGCTGGGGTACTGTTGGCTGGGGTGTTTAAATGGTTGGAAGTGGTTGGAGAAAAAAAATGTGTTTGGAGGGTTGATTAATAATATTTAAATTAAATATGTGATTTGATGCGTGTAAGAGGTTGTTGGTTGAAGAGAGAGAAAGAGAGTGATTGTGATGATTTGATGTGTGTAAGATGATGTTGATTGAGGAGAGAGAGATAGTGGTTGGGGAGGTTGACCCAACCTTCCCGAATCCAAACACGTATTGGGCTGGGCCAACCAAAAATGGTTGGTCCAGCCCATAGCAAACACACCCTTACATAGACATCTATATTATAAATACTTCAAATATTTCACCTGAATGACAACATTTTGCGCACTCGAGGTGCACGAGGCATATTCATAAAAAGTGAATTGGAGAAAAATGTCATCCTCCTACGTGCTTCCAGATTTGTTGGGACATCAGATGCAGATTCTTTAACAGTTAGGAGCAGATATAGGCGTCGTATCTGTGAAATAGGAATATATATTAATGATTCATCAATAAACCAGCTAGATGATCTAGACTTATAGGTGATCGTAAAATAAGCTATAATATGCATGTGCAAATGCATTTTCATGCACCTGCTCTTCCCATTGTGCTGTTTGTGGGGGAGGGAAGGCAATACTGGCAAAAAGTTGATTTCCTGAATCCTTACTACCTTGACCAAGTTCAGCAAGTTCACTGCATTCAACGACGAAAGTTAAATCATATATCTTCATCAAATAAGACAAAAAATAGTAATTCCATTTAACCAAAAAAAAAAAAAAAGGAAAAAGTTTTAAATAGTAAAATGTTATTTACTAACCGAATCTCATTCGCCATCATGTCACGAGTGACTAATTCTAACATATCTTGCAGCAGCAAAACAACAGTATCTTTCTTGGATGGGTCATTGTCTTTCTGCAAGATACAATAAATATTTCAGTTTTCACAGATATGAAACATGAAATTGAAGATTTTTTGTCATAATTGACTTACCAATATCTCCACAAGTTCAACAAATTTCTTGCAAAGATCGGGTAAAGGCTTCATTCTGAAATTTGCAAGAAATATCCCCTTCGATATATTACTTTCAATTTCTCGTATGATAATTCCAATTATCCTGCTCCAGAAAGCCCGTGTCAGGACTAAATGCCGACTCTATAAATGCTAAAGCCTTTTATACTTAGTTTAAGACTCACAAAGAATTTATAAGAAAGCAAAGATAACAATTTGTATGATTTTATGCTCAAAGTCAAACATCAGTTTGTAGTTTTGCCATTCAATGCACATATTAAGGAACTAAATGAGGATCACCGAAGAAGTTAACAGATGCATAGTACGAAAACATTTGAAAGAACTGCTCAGATGATTACATGCTTCAATTATTTGCATTATAAGCTGATCTAGCTACTAAATATGAATGACAGTATGAATAAAAACAACCTTTTCTCTGTCTCTCCGGTGATCAAGACATTGAGAATAAGTTTAAATGATTCATAGCATTCAATTACAGCACATTTCATGTACTCATCAGCACATATCTTCCTCCAGAGGTCAGCATCCTTAGGTCGAAATTGAGCAGCCATATCCAGTGCAATTGGAATCTGCTAAGGCAGAAAGTTAAACAGGAATATTTCATAACAAAACTAAAAAAATTATAAAATAAATATAGCAGAGCTTTTTACCTTGCTAGCAAGCAAAAAAGGGGGCCACTGAATTATTTTCAGGCTAGTATCAGAGGAATTAGGAACAAGAAGCAAGTCCATCTCCCTGAGGTACATAACAACTTAGTTCTCGTCCGTGCTACAAGTTTTTTATCAAGCAATATATATAAGTTCTAAGGGCTTGCCTGTCGCTTATGAGATCTTCTTCTCTGAAGCTACTTATTACATCATTCCACAACTGTGCAAATTTTGCAGCTTCAGCTCTCTTACTTGCACTTACCTGTAGATGCAGGAAATGTGAAAATTAAAAAAATGATAGTTTCAGTATCTATTACATGGAGAAGTAAAAGGATATTAAAGGAGGGTGAAGAGCAACCTCATGAAAGCTTTTTGAGAGAGAAAACCCTTTCTTAGCCTTGTCAGAAGGGATCAAGTAAGTGTTAAATGCACAGGGCAAAGACTGAAAACGTGACCTTAACATTCCAAGAGTTCGAATCTGTGGAAAGGCAAATTGAAATTACAGCAAATAGAGAAGATAAACTAAGCCGAGAAGATATTTGGAGATATCAATCAATATATATGAGAATGATGCTATCAGAATGATATTACAACTTAAAGGTGCATATATTACCATCATACATAAGAGAAATATATCTTAAGAATTAGTTAATAACATATGTGTGATAATAATAGGGTTTTTCCTCAAAAGTGTATGACAAACAATCACTTTTTTGAAACTACAGACATGATTAACACTTGGTCACTATGCAATGACCTTGAATTCACTGTCACATTAGTTCTTTTATTTAGAATGACTCTCAAGTAAATGGTGTGTGCTCTGGAGTTGTTTGCAGATTAAAGGATAGAGTGAACAACTTCTTCAAAGTAAAGATGTAGTGAATACCTCACCAAGACGATCAAAGGCCCCGATAAAACCTCCGTACACGGTGGAGAATATAGAATACCAAATCTGGAGGTCCATGAAGTAAACCTACATGCACAATCACAACTATGAAAAAATTAGTTATGCATAAAAAGATTTAGAGTGGGAGAAAAAACAAAACGAAGTCGGACATAAAAATTGTAGGATTGATATAAAAATATTAATGATAAGAAAACAAACCAAGATAAGTGGTGCCCAAAGTGAAATAACGGCTCCGTATGCGTGTTTAGCTGCATTTGATTTGAGATTATCAAATATATATATATATATATATATAGTATGTGTATGTGTAGTCGGAGAGAGAGAGTTAACACGACGTTTCGAAAAAGGACTTTATATGCTTTATAACTAAACAAATACCTTTTGGGAATAACTCGTGCCAACCATAATCAACATGGTGAATGTTCATAATATCTTTGGTGGGCCTCACGATAGGCTTTATCTGAATTGCATAAGGCATGAGAATAAGGGAGAATCCATTTCTAGTATATATTCTATCTTAATTGACGGATGAGAAACTACCATCATAAAATAGCTGAACACAAATTTTGAACTCAAAAGTAGCACCCAAAATAGAGTATATCTGTAATTAATTATGACATAGAAAACCAAAGTCAGTTTCAGATGGGTAAAGAAGAATATTCAAGGAATATCGAAACTGGCAACAAACTTGATAAGAGCGAATTGGCTTTCGTGCATTCCCCTTCCCACATAGATTCTTGGCTGCAAAGTATAAGCAAATATTTTACAGACTAATCATATTTTAATAATCAGGAAGCATATAAATGTATAAAAGAGAACAAACTGCAGCAGAAGAGAAGGAAAAATCTAAAAAATGGAGTTTGTATCAATTTGTAGTTTAGGTTAAATTTCATCTCTTTCTCACAAATTGTTAACACTCTATTTGAACATGTGATTATTGCAGACAAGACAATTAGGATACACTTTTCTTCATTTTCTTTCAAAGGAAAACATGAAGGTTGTTTAAATATAGTTATGAAGCGACAAATACTCAACAATCAACACCACAAAGCATTTATTTTTATTTTATTGTACAAGATGAATATGGGATACAATTCCTCATCAATAAGCGATCATGTTCACTTTGTGCCACTAATCATATATATTAGCATAGTGTAAAAAATAATGCAAGATTGCATATAATTCAAATTGTTCAACTAATGACTCTACAAGACCAATAGCTTTATTTCCTAAGTCCAATAAAGTCTAGATTTGCAACTGAGATGCCGAAGAGCTGTAGTGCTTGGACTTGTGATCAAATAGAATGTACAATATTCAAATAGAAAAGGTGTGCTTTGTAGCACTGGTCACTGACATGGTTGAAGAACGTTTTTTTATGAATTGAGTATAGGTAACAATCATGTCCGCCATTTAACTTTTTCTGAATGGTTTAGGACAACTAAAACCAAGAGAACAAACATGATCTAAAGAAGTTAAGTAACGACTTAAAGCATACATTTCCCTCATATTGTGTCATCTAAATCAGTTATGTAAATTATTCAGAAGCTACCATTCAATTGGTGAAATTGATTATATAAAACTGATCTCTAATTCCATTTAATAATAGCTAACTGAAGGATATCTTATTCTTCAGGGAAACAACATGCCTTTTATTAGTTCTATTCTATGTATTTTAATATAAATATGGTTAGATACTTATTTTACTTAAAAGAAGGGAAGAAATGGTAACAGATATACCTGTGACCACCATAAGAGAAATCTAATGATAAGCCAATCAGAGTTCTCAATCCAGCGCCGCAACATTGGGAAAACAAATAAGAGTGTATTCAATAAGTTTGGTAGCATGTATATAGCCACTGCCACAATGTACAAAGGAGGCACACCCTTAAGTTTGTCAAGAAATGAGAGCCCACTACTTATTTTGGCAAATGAAAATGACTTTTTTTCGAGTAAATAAAACATAGGAAGGATGATTGCCCAGGCGAGGCTGTCAATTATCTTTAGAACACTCCTCAAAACTGAAGTGAATTTCCATCTAATATAGCTTGGGAAGTTCAGAATCATGTCCAAAATACCTATAGGAATTCCAAAAAAATGATTCTCAGTTGAAGAATCCACGAAAATCAAGAACTAAATTAAATTGAAATGAGCTTGTTTGAGAAAAGATTGCAAATTTCAGAAGCTCCAGTGAGATTTTTGTTGCCAAAATTATTAACTTTTAAAATCTCTTAAAAAAGTATAAAAATTAAGAAATTTCATACTCTGAATGAAGCGAAGAAAAGCTGCTGTAATAAAAATGCTGGATAACTTGTATAAAGCATTCTTCTGGAATATATCGAACACAGAAACATTACTCCATGCAATAATAATCAAAATCTGCAGTAGAGCAAATCCATTACTCAGTAAATCACTTAATTCATCTAAATTTGAATTATTTTCATGCATTTCAATTAAGTACCTGTAGACCAAGAGTGAGAAATGTCCATAGACGATCAAAACTTCGGAAAATATGCCAAAATGATCGAGTTTCTGCAAAGAAAGATTTTCCCAGCTTCCCGGGCTTTCCCTGAGCATGTTTCCCCTGAAACTATTGCCATACTAAGCAAACAAGCAACAAGAATTGATCCAAAATAAGCCCACTCCAGAACAACAGACTCAATTACCTGTGTTACATCTCGTGTTGATTTGAAAAAATCACCATCATCGCGCATTGGCCAGCCCAAAAGGAAGCAATCAGGTGACCTAGAACAGTTTCCAAATTATACTTGCAGAAAGAATGAAGATAAACTAAAAAATGAACGCTAGTTTTAAATTTGAATTTGTACCAGAAATACTCGTTTAAATCATCATAGTTGCACCAAGCTGTGTGTGGTGCTTTTCCATTTTTACCTTTCCTCGATTCCTGGAGATGTAAAAGCACCAATTTGTTATCTTGCGAGCAGACACATTAGATTACAACCAGGCATACACCAAAGCAACAGATTACCTTATCAATCACTCGATAAATTGGTGTTATAACTTTCCGCAGGAAAGATTCATCATCCCCGCCATAAGAAGGCTTGATGTTTTCTCCAGTCACAATGCTCACATTTCCAGCTAGGAGTCCATGAAGTTCGTATGCCATCTGAAGACACACACATTAAGTTAAAAAAATACTTTTGTAGTGTTATGTATTTCAATTCAGTAATGCATGTCATGGCAATTCATTTGAATGGAATCTACATGTACTGAAGGAGATGAAATCACTCACGTTGTGAAAAATGTAGCATAGACACTCTGGCATGAAGCGCACATTAGCTGCTTCACCCCAAATAAGAAGATAGAGCCCCATATATAGTATCTTTCTCTGTTGCACTTCCAGTTGACCCTGAGGAAGCCTACAAGCAGTATGTTTAAATATTATACCTCAGGTAATACAAGAAGCATATTTAAAATCTAGTAACCACATATTCAAGTTTACTGCAAAATTATTTTGTTTCACCTTAAGCTGTTCTTTCTTCCCAAATATTTGCACCATGTCTTGTAGTTCTTGAAGATCTTCTCCAAGAGTGCATCAACAGCTCGATCATCAAGCTAAGTAAAAATAATGAGTTTTTAATTAGGACTTAATAAAGTCATGTACGAATATATAGCTCAAGAAACAAACAAAATTATATATGTGATCAAAATAAAATGCAAAGCCTGTAAGGCAACAACCACAAGATATCAGGGGTAAACAAATATGGGATACATACTATGTTTAGTGGTTCTGGCTTGGGCTCTAGCCTTATATGGTTATTTGCAAGTAGCAATATCAAATGCTCCCTTTGGTTTCTGACATTGTCCCTCTGACATAAAAAAGAAAAAGAAAAAAAAAGGGTACCAGTGATTAAATATCCTTATCCAAAATCATAGATCATATGATTCTCTATTGCAACCATTCATAAGACATGCCTGAAACCCGAACATGGCTCTCAGCCAGTCAAGGATGTCCAACTCCCCAGTTTTCTGCCGATGCTGCTCAAATGAGGGAGGCCATGTTAAGCCACGAGTGTTCCGTAAAGCAGTCATAGCAGCTTTCACCTAGCATCATCGAAGACAGCAATCCTTGTTATTTCCAACTTGTTATGAATGATGAAACATGCAAGTTTAGCATGCACATTACAACTCGGATTGTTCAAATGCATTACCTCTTCAAGTTGCATGATGGACTGAGAAGCCCCGACATCAAGAGGAAGAATATTGTATGGAGCATAAATTTCTTGCTTGGACTGGACATCATTTGCTGCAGCCATAATCTGTATGATAGAAACGCTTAGACAGTGTTTACAAACAACTAAAACCAAGTAAATCTCTGCATTATCTGTTTGGAGTGATTTTATTCATCAGACCTCTTAAAGAAAAGCAAAAACAAAGAAATTCTAAGCAGCAATTCAAACTAATTACTAGTAATCACACTACACTTGTACACTAATTTTTTTTTTTTTTTTTTGTGGGGGGGGGGGGGCAACACTGCAAGTTGTCTTAAACTTGAGCATCATGGAAGCCCTCAAAATTAAAGTAAAACCATTAACCTCAGGGGCGACTTCCTCGACTTTTTCGGTCTTATTAACGGCGCAAAGCACTTCAAACAACACGCCGGCTGTCTGGTAAGCCTTTGCAAGCAAAGCTCTGTAAAAAACAAAAATGTCGTTAAAGTTAAACAAACGCCTTCAACTAAGCAGATTTTTTTACAATAATTGCAGGAAAACTAATCCATTAACAACACCTATCAGCTTGGTCTCCCTTGTTGAGTGCCAAAACATAGTGCTCATAGTATTGCTTGTAGAAGCTCTCGATTTCCCGCGCATCAGTCTTCTTCACTCGACTTGCAAGAGATGATGCATTTTCCTGAAAATACAAATTTATCACAAAAATTTCCAAGAGAACGCATAGTGGGAATTCGATCACTTCTATAAATTACATAGCATAAGACCAACAAAGCGGGTTGAATTGGATCGATAAAGCGTATGAATTTTGTAATTTTACCCTTCAAATTACCCTTTCACCGGAATCAAGCTTTGTACAAGTGATTTATATAAAATGTAGAAGCTAAAAAAAAGTGATTTTAAATAAAAGTTGTATTTATAAAAATACAAGAAGTAGACAAAATTAATTTTTTTAAGCCAAAATTTTAGAAGTGATTTTCTTATGCATTGAGACACTGTTGACTGAGGCAAACCTGCTGAGCAAAGTAGCTGATGGAGGTAAAATGTTGTGTTTGTGTGGGTAGCTGAGGAGGGTTTGTGGGTTGGGAAATTATTATTATTATTATTATTATTATTATTATTATTATTATTATTATTATTATTATTATTATTATTATTATTAT
>JAUEKW010000014.1:448246-462397 GCA_032274785.1 Ajuga reptans
AATTAGTAGACCAAAAGTCTAAAAGTTAGGTTTACGAAACAATAGAAAAGAAAAAAGAGAAAAAGTTGCAACTAAAATAGAAAAAAAAAAATTTAAATTGCATTCGGTTTCGGTTCGGACCGCTTAACCGAATCCAAAAATCGAAACCGAACCGAAAACCAAAACTCCCCTAAACTATTAACCGAAAACCGAATCGAATTTTTGGTTCAATTTTTGGTTCCAATCGAATCTTCGATTTCAATTCAGTTCGATCGGTTAACCGGTCCGTGCACATCCCTACCCAAAGTTTCTGATTTGAAGGGAAAATTCCAGAGAGGAGTGCTTACAACAGTAAATAAAATTAACCGACATGATAGGTTAAAGAAAGATTACTGCGTAGGAAGATTTTTCATCCCGTCAATAAACCCCTTTGCTTCCATACCACAAATTTCATCCCTGCAAATAAACCCCCCTCTCTCTGCTTGTGTAGTATCGGTCATGGAGCAGCTGTAAGTTCTCCTCTTTCCGCCAACTCATTTAGAGATATTTTTAGTTTTGGAAGTTCATGTTTTTCTACCTGTATAGAATTTTGTTCTTATTTTCCATGTATTATGTTTTTCTTTTTCGTGTTTACTTCTATTATATCTTGTTTCGTTTAATCAATTAGTGTGTAGATGAGCCTTCTTTCATTCGTGAAACATGAACATCTTTTTTGTTTCTTTTTTCAAATGTTAATTTTACAGCAGTACTTGCTGATTTGATTTCGTTCGTTTGTGAAATTCTCTGGATTCTGAATTCATTTTGGGTGAACGAACCTTCTAGTTTGCTTCTTTTCACCACGGATTTTCTCTTAGAATAAACGACAGATACTTTTATTGGATAATCCAAGTTAGAAATTAGCGTCAATAGGATAAAGCGTGGGGATGCTGATAAACATTTTATATACATTATTTATTTTTTCTTTTTTGTTTCTGTCTATTAGTCTCCAAATTCTGAGTTTGTTACTTGCAGCTATGCACAGTGAATGCTAATCAGGTTTGGTAATCACATAATTTATTCAGTAAGGGTTAGAGAAGATGGAGATAATCGAATCCATTGATAATCTCCCAGTGCAAGACCCCCCTGGGGAGGACTTCTCTTCGGCCGATTTGGATTGGGTCAAGCTTCAAAGTCCAGAGCGATGTGAGGATGTAGCTCTTATACCTTATGATCGAGTTGATGCCTTCATCATTGGAGAATGTTGTAATGTCGAGAATCCAACTAGGTTCCACATCGAGAGGGGAAGAAAACGAGCCAAAGGAAGCTTAACACAATTCAAAAGTGATGATTATTTGGAGTACAGACTGTAAGCAGTGTATTTCCCTTTGCCTTCTGTTCCCATCTTTGATCAATTATATGATTTCCCAACCTGCACAAGCTTCATTGCAAGAAGTGTATTTTGCTGATTTATTTATTTATTCCATTATCCCTGTGTTTGGAAATGGGAGTTCATGCTTTCTTGATTTCAATTTCTTCATGGCTGTACATGGTCAAATCTTGTGGATGTGCTATACGTTATCTGCTTAGGTGCATTTAGTGCCTTCGCGAGGGAGATGGATGTTATGAAGCTGATGTGTAACTTGAAGAATGCATTTTCACAAGTAAAATGGCTTCTTTAAGCAACATGCCAATTTTAAATGATCTGATGTGCTCAACTTATTTGTGTGTGGTTTAGCAGATTAAGTAGTTTCATGTAGAATGGTGGTCCTGTTACTTAGGATATTACTGTAGCTTCTAAAAACACCCTCTCCTTTAGCATGGAGAGAGATGGAATGGAATGAGAGTGATATTGGGAAATAATGGTAACTGAGATTCACATTAGGTTCTACATTCCTCCTTATCAGTCATTTCTCGTTTGTGACTGGCTTATCTTCTAATTCTGGAATATTAATAACTTGATTGCACTCGGGGGGCTAGTATTCAGACTCACATAGTTGTGGAAACAACAAAGCCACATTGGAACTACAGATCTGTCTGTATCTATTCAGTTATTAGTTGTTTGTTTTTGTGGCTTTCTATTTTTTTTTTGTCTTTTTTTTTTGTTTTTTAATAAAACTATGGTGATCTAACTAACTTTTGCATAGCTGAGCACACAACAGGTACTACACTAAGACTGAAGGAAAATGGAATATTTATCTATGCACTTCGGGTGTTCTTTTTATTATTTTTATTTTTACTTTTGATTAAAAAGGGCTGTAATCCAATCCAACTGCTATATGTTTGCAAACATCTGTGACTTCATGGAGCAGATGTTACAGTGCAATACATATACAGGAAAATGGGCTCTATTTTGAGATCACTTGGAATGAAGACACTTCACATTAACCTTGATTAGGTTTTGTTCCTGTATCGGTTACTTGCGGAAGGCTACAAACTTGAATTGCTTAACTTCACTTGTTTTAACCTTTATTGCTACGCTGGGTACGTCCACACGAGCTGATTCAATCATTTTATGAAACTCCCTTTACACAAGCTAAGATATGTTACAATAATACCTTATTTTTGTCTCATCTTCCTAGAATCATTAATATATATTCTAGAATGCATTTCAAGAGTAAAATGGCTTATTTAAATTGATGCAAATTATAAAGGATTTGATACTCTTAATGTACTTCTCTGTGGCTTGGCACAGTAAGTAGTTTCGTCTAGAATCAGTTGTTTGCTTCTATTAACTTACTGGGCAAACATCATTCTCTAAGAAGAATTACCATGGCTTATGAACACACCTTCTCTTCTTTGGCATGGTGAGAAAGACAGAAAAAGTGAGAGATATTGGGAAATAAAGGTAACTGGCCGTAACATTTAGATTTCCATTCCTCTTAACCGGTCACTTCTTCTGATAGACTGATACTGGTGTGACTTGATTTCATCCAGGAGCTGAAATTTAGACTCAAATGAAGACCACACTAGAGAGTCAAACAGAATGGGAACTAGAACATATATCTATATATTTATCAGTAATGATTCTCTTTATTTAAATAAACATTACTGCAATCACACTCAGCTGCCTCCTATGTAGTTGAGCAAACAGCAAAGATCACACCGAACTGTCAAGACAGAAGGGGAACTACAATTTATCTATTTTTTTGAGTAAAAGCTGCTATGAGTCTATGACCATGCTGCTTTATGTTTGCAGACATATATGATTTCATGAAGCAAATGTTTCATTGTGATATATATATAGAAAAATGGATTTCCACTCTATCTTGAATTCACTTTGAAAGCAGGTGCTTCGGTCAACCTTGACTAGGTTTTGATCCTATATTAGTTACTTGGGATGTCACACAAACTTGAATTGCTTAACCTCATTTCTTTAACCCATATCCTAATGCTGGGTGCCTGTGCACGAGCTGAGTCGGTCATGCTGTGAAACTCCCTTTATACAAGTCATCCTATTTTGTGTCATCTTTCTAAAATCACTATATTCCTCCTCGTGAAGGTATTGGTGTTCTTTTGGGCCTGAAAATTATGGAGAAGGTGGAAGTATATTGCCGAGTAGAAGGTATCGGCTGAACACTCGAAACCGTGCTGCTAGGCCTCAATCCATGAGGGGTTGTACATGTCATTTTGTTGTGAAGCGTCTCTATGCTCGTCCGTCTCTTGCCCTTCTTATATATAGTGAGAGGCGTCATGTGAATAAAGCAGGGTTTGTTTGCCATGGGCCCCTGGATAAAGATGCAATTGGCCCTGGGGCCAAGAAGATTGCATATGTTTGTAGTGAGGTTCAACAACAAACTATGTCTATGATATATCTTGGTATACCCGAGGAAAATGTTTTAGAGAAACATATTGAGGGGATTCAGCGCTACTGTGGATCTGATGCAAAAGTTAATAGCCTAGCTTCACAATACGTGCAGAAACTTGGAATGATTATCAAGCGTTCCTCACATGAGTTGGATCTAGATGACCAAGCAAGCATTCGGTTGTGGGCTGAACGGAACAAGAAGTCCATTTTCATTTATCGGGATACGCCAGAGACTGATCCTTTTATTTTGGGAATTCAGACTGAATGGCAGTTGCAACAGATGATTCGTTTTGGGCATCGAAATATAATAGCAGCTGATTCAACCTTTGGAATTAAGAAACTAAAGGTCACATAAATTATAATGTTTGTTGTGTAAAAGAAGGACTGCAAACCATAGTTCTCAAATTATTATTTTCTCTAATTGCAGTACCCTTTGTGCACGCTTCTTGTCTTTGACTCAAGACAACATGCACTCCCTGTTGCTTGGATCGTTACTCGTAGTATTGCTAAGCCAGATGTCGCCATTTGGATGAAAGCTTTACTTGATCGAGTCCACTCAGTTGACCCTGGATGGAAAGCCAGCGGGTTTTTAATTGATGATGCTGCAGCAGAGATCGAGCCCATAAGGCAGAATGTCTTACTCTTATCTTATTTGTTTTTTTCTTTTTAAGCTTCTATTCAATATTTACATCTTGTTGATTTTGGTTGATTTATTTTCAGGGAGATATTTTCTTGCCCTATACTGTTTTCTCTTTGGCGGGTACGTAGGTCATGGCTGAGACATATCGTTAAGAAATGTACTAAAATTGAAGTGCAGAGGGAGATGTATAAACGCCTGGGCCGAATAGTGTACGGCATTTGGGGTGGATTGGATCTTGCTGTTGCTTTAGAAGAATTTCTGCTGGATTTTGTTGATCAATCTTCTTTTATGCAATACTTCAAAGATTCTTGGCTGCCTAAGATTGGTCAGATAATTCTGTCCGAACTACATATATTTTAGTTTATTTTCATTGTCATCTGCCCTCCGCTTTTGCTCTATTTATTTCTCATTGCTTTATCATGTTACAGAAATGTGGCTCAAATCAATGAAGTCCCTACCACTTGCAAGCCAAGAAGCCTCTGGTGCAATCGAAGCCTATCACGTGAAGCTGAAAACTAGACTGTATGATGATTCCCATCTTGGTTCCCTCCAGCGAGTCGATTGGTTAGTTCATAAGTTGACAACGGAGTTGCATTCAAGCTACTGGCTTGATCGCTATGCAGATGAAAGCGATTCATTTGCAAATGTGAAGGAAGAGTATATTGCTTCTACCTCATGGCACCGTGCTCTTCAGATTCCCGATTCTTCTGTTTCCTTGGATGATAAAGACCGGCTTTTTGCCAAAGTTGTCAGTCAGAAAGACAGCAACGTAAGTCGACTAGTTTGGAACCCGGGCTCTGAATTTGCGCACTGTGATTGTGAATGGTCATTGCAAGGAAACCTCTGCAAGCATGTGATTAAGGTCAATATGATTTGTGGTAATCTCCATAGCTACCAATCTTCGATGTCATTTCAGTCACTTAAAAATGTCTTAATAGATCTCTGGAAGAAACCAGTGGATGATTCGGTCGAATTGGACATTTCAACGGCCTGGACGTTCCAAATTCTTGACCAGGTACAAAAGCTTGTTGAGCTGAACGATTCCAATGACATAGGAGTTTTGGTAAACAACATGCCACTGAAATGGGCTGCTAAGCAGGCCCGAACATCAAGTAGCAGACTGTCATCGTCAATGAGTTTTCCCTCTACCTCAAACACTGCTCCTCCCCGTAAAAGGAGTAGGAAGAGGAAGCGATTGTCTCGTGTCAGATGATTCTTTGATGCTCGGGTGATTTTTAATCCCATCTGATATAAATCTGATGATACGAATTGGAAACCACGTGTCTTTGATGGAGTCACCCAATACTTGGTTATTTGTTGGAGTCCATAAAATGGCACTAGAGAAACATAGAGGAAAAAATACCAGCATCAAGATGATGTTCAAGTTGGGATTGCCTTCATCGAAAAATCCAGCAATCTCGGGATAATAGGCCTGCTGACATCGGTGTATCTTCTTCGTATGCCACCACGATGAATCTTATTGAACAGCGTGGGAAAATGATCCGCCTAACCCGATCTTTATTTTTTGGCTTGTACAGAAGGGTCTCTTGGTTAATATTTCTGTGAATCCTTGGCCTTCACATTCAACAGTTTCTTTTGATACATGCAAATGTTGGAACTTCATTGTTCGACTGTTACATGGTTTTGTAGGTAATAAAAATGCTTTTACTTCTCCAACGTTCAGGTGCTCATTTTTGTATTGGATAACCATTTTGCTATGCAAGTATTTTATTTTTATTTTTATGTTTATTATTATATTTTCTTGTAATAGGGAATGCGGTTGGTGATAAATTGTTGCAACAATGAATCCATTAGCTTTAAGTTTTAGTAATATCTGGTTCGGTTAGTTTCTGAATCAAATGTTATCTTTTCCATTAGTCCCATTCTACTTATATTCTGCTAAAATAACATTTTCAATTTTCCCTTCAACATAATTTATTCAGATTCATGGGCCATGAATTCGTAATTTATGTTCAAATTTAGGATTCATAATTTATGTATGTAATCGGTTATATTTTGATTTCATGAGTCATGAACACACACGTCCATGTTTATATGCTTACTAGTGGAATTCACACAGCATGACCCCCCCCCCCCCTAAAAGAGAAAAAGCACATACTGTTCTTACAAAAATGCTCCCCTACCCATCATGGACACATGCTAATGTGCTTATTATTCCTGAATTTTGGATAGGATAATTAACATTGTTTTGGAAGATTTTGGCATATCAACTTGTAGGCGGAAATGAAAACTCTTTAACCCTTATTATATCCAAAATCTGAGTGAGACTACAAAATGGGTCCCCAAGACTCAAAACAAACCACAGAAATGTCATAAACCAATCTCACCTTATCCACACTCCCACCACTCCCCTTAATCACATCACCACAATCTTGTCATAATTAAGCCTTCTCATTTTGCCCCATCCCACTGCAAAAACCACAGCAATGGCAGCCATCAACTCCACTGTCTTGGCCTGCAACTACGCAGTCTCCGGCGCCGAGCTCACCTCAAAGCTCAACCCTCTGCCTTGTGTTGCAACACCACTTCACAAACTGCCTCTCATCAGGGCTCAACACATTCAAACTCCCAACTCCAACCAATCGGGAAGAAGAGTCGCCCTTCTTGGCCTCGGCGCCGCCCTTTTCACCTCCTCCGCTGCAAACGCCGGTGTAATTGATGACTATTTGGAGAAGAGCAAGGCCAACAAGGTTAGTTTCAACATAACTTTATTCATATGATTCCAATTCAAATTCTCTTGCAAGTTGTTTGTTGGTTGTAGGAGTTGAATGACCAGAAGAGGCTGGCTACAAGCGGCGCAAACTTCGCCCGGGCGTTCACTGTTCAGTTTGGCACTTGCAAGTTCCCTGAGAACTTCACTGGCTGCCAAGATCTTGCCAAGCAAAAGGTTATCTCTCTCTCTTCCCATATATATGTGTCTGTATAATCTGAGTTAATGTTGGTTTTGTTATGTTGCAGAAAGTTCCATTTATTTCTGATGACTTGGATTTGGAGTGCAAAGGGAAAGACAAGTACAAATGCGGTTCTAATGTCTTCTGGAAATGGTGAAATGTAAAACACTTCAATTATGTATCTATTTTCTCCTATCCTCCTAAACATTCGTTTTCTCAACTTTCCTGCTGTCGGTTTCTTTCTTGTTAATTAATTACAACTAACACGAAAAGGAAGATCGATTTCGCTGCAACTCGAAGCAAGGCATAGGAGACACCCCATCACTAACACCAGACACAAACTCACAGTTCCACCTCACAGACGGCGACAGCCCGGTGACACTAACATTCCTCATACAAATATCCTCAAACGGAGCCCCTTCGATCCCCTCCAACAAGGGGGCTCTCCTCGACCCCACGCTCACCATATCGGTCACCGATATCCCCCTCACCCGCGGCAATGCCTGCGGGTCCCAGTTCTCGTCCGGATGATCATCGGCGCCCCTGCTAAACCTTATAGGATACTTAACTCTCTCCATCATGACGTTGCGTATGGTTACGTTCGCGATGTATCCGCCTCTGCCCCTGTCCGTCTTGATCCGGACCCCGGCCGCCGAGTCCCATACGTGCAAATCTTCGACTAAGATGTTTTGTATTCCGCCAGACATCTCACTGCCGATTCCTATGCCGGAGCAGGTCGGACTTGTGCCGGAGACTCGTCTTATGGTGATGTTTACGCTTGGTTTAGCCGTCGCTATGCCGTACTGGTCCCACCCGCTCTTCACGGCGACTAGGTCGTCGCCGCTCTCGATGTAACAGTCTTCGATACAGACGTTCGTGCTCGAATCTGCACTACAAACAATTTAACTAACACACATTCCACACGCTCTACGTTCACAAAAATATTCTGGTACAAATTCAAATTTACAGAATCAAAACTCTATCTCTATTATCTTAATTTCTATTTATTTAAGGTAAGGGGAAAGAAGATTAATTTTCCAATATATAAAGAAAAAATAATTTAGGTAATGGTATTATTATGAGATTTGTAGATTTTTTTTTATGGATTTATATAAGGATAATAATAGAAAGAATATAGATATATTGCTAAAATAACTTGTTTTTGTATAAAAATTATTTTCTCTAAAATAACTTATTTTGTAAACCGAGGAAGTATCATTTTTGACATGCCACTTTTTTTTTTTTTCTTTCTCAAAATGTATAGTTGGACAATTAGGGGTTTAAGCCTTTTCAACGTGAAATGACTATATTTCATATTTTTAATTAAATAAGTGACTATTTTTAATTTTGTCATATGTTAGCGCTAGAATTAGCAAATTCTGTTGGGTCCAACTCGACCGACATTTTAGACTCTGACGGGTCGATTAAAAAACCTTTATCTATTTTAGGGGATGAGCTGAATTAATGGTACCTGGATCTATGCCATCTGTATTGGGCGCGTTTAGAGGTGCCAAGATTGTCATGTCTCTGATCACTACATTGCTGAACCAAAAAAACTAGTCAGGGAATCAAAAATAGTTAAAGCCAAAAAGGAGCATCAAACTCCGCATATGCAAACAGAATCATTGAATGTTGTTTTACATACCGACTTTTCTTGTTTTAATTAATGGTATCAAATGGAGTACTTTTTTCTTCTTTTAAATTTATCTGCATCTATCTTTGCCTAATTGTCCAACACTAAGGACAACTTACTTCCTATTATTTATTTTTGTCACTATCATAGTTTTTATTTTTCCCCTTTTTATATCAAACAAATTATTAGGCTAAATAAAGTGTTCAATAAAAGAATAGATCCCTATCTCAAAAACATAAATAAACACAGGAGCAAAACAAGTAATCATCATGTAGAAATCTACACCATGTATGTATTGGTGTAAATTTACATGTTTAATTCTCCCGGTGTGTAACATCTAATAGACCGCAGAAAGAATAGATATAAAGATGTGAAGTGATACCTACAATACACAGGATGAATGGTCCAAAATGGAGAATTTAGGAAAGTGAGGTTTGAAATTACAACATTGTGTGAATTGATGAGTTCAACAAGGTGGCCCCTTGTGTGCTTTAGTGTTCTATTCCACCACAGATCCCACCACATTTTTCCTTGCCCATCAATTGTGCCATTATTCCCTGCAAACAATATCATCAATTATATGACTATCTATAAGCCTACCATACTTACGCCTAGGTTTTATGTTATATATAGTCTCTGATTACTTGTAACTTTACTCTCTAAAAAATATACAAAATTCCTGGCACGTAGCCAATTCTTTGACTAATTGGGTAAACAATTTCGTCGTTCTTACTTTTTGTTTTTCTTAGCATCAAGAATTTCACTAATTGAGGTCCAGAAGGCAATATCCCAAAGTTAATTCACCTTCTTTTTCCCAATAACAATTATCAAAGATGAATAGTGAAAGAAAACAATTCTTAATCTAATTGATAAAGTAATCTCCGACGAAATCTAGTTAGGCATTAGGTTACCATTCACTGATTTTCCACCTTCCAATACGCCCCCATCTAACTCTAACTCTATCTTTGATCTTGATTAGGCGCTAGACAACAATGTGTCGCACACCCAACTCCTAACATGTTATAACATGTAATAATAATGCAAGTTTCTAGCTGTTTTCACCTAACTCATATAAATAAATCTTAAACAATAGTTGATTTATGCAAGCCACCCTTCAAAGTGATGAAAACAAAGTCTTACCTAAGAAAGATTTAACTAGTCAAAAGCAAAGTTTGACTTTTTTTGCTTCAAAGATCTAAAGTGCTTACAAGTTCATGCTTGGAGACATACATATGAAACAGATACATAATAATTATTCAAACCCAAATTAAAGAAAAAAAGTCATCATGTTGCAATTTCTTTAATGATGAACATCAACTCAACCTTCAATGGCCTTTTCCTCTCCACAAAAAAAAAAAAAAAAAAAAAAGAAAAGAAAAAAAAAAGAAGAAAAAAACAAGAAAATAAAAAAAAGAATCTTTTGTACCTGTAATGATAACATTGTTGAGAGAATTTCCATGAATGAGGCTAATATGTCTACCTCCTTCCCTCTCTCTCCCTCTTCCATATGAAGGCAGTGGTTCGATTATGGGCCATTCTTCTGGGTCCTACTATCCATATTAATTACTCCAATTAGGCTCCGTTTACTTTGATAAATATAGATAAATTAATTATCTAGATCAGTGAGATAACTTCATAGGATATGATATAACTTGTTATCCACTTCCAATGTTACTCTAACATATAATATCTAGATAAAAATATTAACTATCCTTATCCACATTTTACTATGTGATATATGTAAGTTAGAATAAGAGTGATATTACCTAAATGTACCTTTTAATATTAAGCTTCCAATGTTTCCTAATGTTATCCCAAGTTTTGGGTAACTATCATAGGGGGAGGGGGCTAGATTATTATCCAATGTATTATCCGGATTTTGACATTTTATCCCGGGTCGGAAGGATAACCCGACTTTTTATTTCCAATAAAGTAAACACTAGATAACGTTAGATAAAATAGCACTATTTATCTCCCAAAGTAAACGGAGCCTAAGAAAAAAAAAACCCATTAATAATTGTTCTGGAACAGCTGCTGTTATGGCATAACACGAAATTATAAATTAATGTATTACCCGCATGAGTTATACACTATTGGATTAGTGTGTTTTAATTTTGTATCTGCACACCAGTTAAATAATGTATAATCTACACGGCTAATACTCATGAGGTATGGTAGAATTAACCTAATTGGCGATATCAAGATTCAACTTTTCTCTTCTTTCCTTATTCTAGAAAAAATAGTGTTAATGTTGTATCTGGAGGAATACACCTCATGTAAGGTTCACTATTGATTTGAAACACACCCATGTGTATATATATGTGTAACTATGTGTAAATTAAATGTAAATACTACACTTGATGCATGATGCAGTTATCCAGGCTTAGAATCTAAGGAAGAAACCATTTCTTCTTCCTCTTTTTTCTTTTCTTTCAAATCAATTCATTCGAAAATTAACAAATTAAGATGGTATTAGATACGAGATCAACTGTTACATTATAGTGTTTTATCTTGTATTTTACCATATTCATTAAACGACACAGTCTAACATAATATGAAATACGTATTGTAACAAAGAATCCGAACTGGTGCTATGGGTTTTTTACAAGGAAAAATACTAGTAGAACACTATAACAATTTTACTAAACTAACCTCGACATCAAATACTAGTACTTTTCCTTGTATAGCATTAGCAGCACAACAGAGGTCCAAAATCAAAAAAGAAAACCCTGTTTTCAAAATATCATTATTTTAAGAATAATTAATCAATCAAACAATAGTCACCTGAGATCCCAAAATAACAGCACCATCTTCAAGAAACAAGGTGAAATCACTGGTTAGATTAAAGCTCCCAGTGAGCCACCTCCCCCTGGGTACATTCAGCTGGGCCCCACCCCCACCTCTCCCCTTCAAATTTTCCACCGCTCTCCGAAACGCCGCCGTATTCGAGGTCCTCCCATCCCCAACCCCTCCGAATTCCACGATCGATTTCACAACCTTCTGCCGCCGCGCCGGTGCATCGAAAAGCCCGGAGCAGGTGATCGGGCCACCAAGCCTGGCCTGATTGTTCGAGATAGGAAAGACGGTGTCGCGCGTGATGTGGAGGCTGAGGACGGCGGCGCCCGTGAATATAATCAATATGAAACCCCAGGTAGGTTTTGTGAATCTGGTTTTGAGAGCGTTGAATAGAGGGGTTTCACCTTGCATCGTTAATTTCGATCATGTATAGATACATACATACATACATGCAAGAGAATTAATATGTGATCTTTTTCTTACCGTTGTCGGATATATAAATAAATATTAGGGGTTATAAGGGGGAAGAAGAAACGTGGGACTTGTGAAGATGGTTGCATGAGGATATATTCGTTTCAGATCGAAGGACAGATTTCGGGAATTGATTGTTGCACCGATTCCACCCCTATCAGAATTTATACTTTAAAAAGAAAAAAAAGAATTCCAACAGATATCTCAATATATTCCACTGTATAGTGACCCATGACCTTCATTTATTTTTTAAATTAAAATGTTATGGGACATTTGTTAAACTCACAACATGTGGAATATATAGTGAAATACAGATATTAAAATAGATGATTTCATCCGTCAGGATTTGATTGTATCACCAACCCTATCCCTGATAGAATTTATATTGTAGCACGATCTTACCCTTACCAGAATTTGTACTTAAAAAAGGGGCAGATTTCGGGTGGGTAATTTTGTAAGTAAATATTGGAGGTGAACCGGCCCCTTGACAGACGGCGGTTTGGGTGGGGGTGGGGGGTGTGTGGATGTGGGGGGCTCTTAATTGGGTTTTAATGATTTCAGATTTTTTTATTGAAAATAAGTATTTTATTAAATGTCATCATATATGTATGTCAAAAATTTATGAGTGAGTCTTGCGTGTGGCTGTCACACGGTGTGATAGCGTGTGATTAAAATACATTTTTTCAGGAAAAAATTATATTTTTGCTTAAAACAGTGATACTTTTGTCTAAAAATGTGATACTTTAAAAATACTGATACTTTTGTAAATAAAGGTGATACTTTCGATACAAAAAGTGATTTTTTTGTCAAAAAAAGTGATACTTTTACTACAAAAAGTGATACTTTTTCCCGTCACACCGTGTGACGGTCTCATGCATGTTTTTGTCAAAATTTATATGCCCTGTTGCATTAATCTTTTTATATGCAACGGGTAGGATAATTCTACCCGGCCCAAAATGTATTATTTTTTTGCCAAAAAGTATCACTTAATTGGCAAAAAGTATTATTTGTTTTAATAAATTTATGAATAAAAGTATAACTTTGGATTTGATACTTTCATTAAAAACAGTAATACTTTTAGCTAATTAAGTGACATTTTTTCGTCACCTTATTAAGCGAACCTAAAAAAAGGCGCTAAATAAAAAAATATAAAAATTTGAAGTTCTTTCAAGTATATTAGTTTTATAGTGATTGTTACATTTTCGCAAAAAATTAATATTTTTTCAAGAAAAACTAATACATTTTTAAAAATCGAATTTGAGTTAACTCGTTGCATATAAAAAGATTCATGCAACGAGAGCATATAAGTGTTACTCCAATTTTTAATATTTTATAGAAATATATTGTACTGACAGATATCTAGTTGTAATAAAATTAGGTCCCCAGACCCATTACAAAGGAGTAAGTGGAAAATCGGGCGTACACGTCCGGAGCATAGAAGAGTCCGACACGGTTTTAATGAGTAGTGAAACGGGACCCGTATTTGTAGGATGGAATATTTTGTGTCTTTTGTTTTTTCTTTTTAAAACCAAATATTTTGTTTAACTACTACAAAAGTTGAAGAAAACTATGATCCTGTTTGTCCGGTTGTCGGAGAGAGAAACTTCGACTTCACGTGTTCAAGGGTAAAACTGTCCAATTACTATATTTTCCAAATACAAAATTTGGTTTGACCAAATATTAATTAGTGTGAGTGAGCGCGCCTGTCATGATTAATTATGCTACAGCTGGTGATTACAAGAAGAATCATCCTCCCATCACAAAAAAATTATTAATATCCAATTCAGGGAAAAGAAAATTACATAGTTTTGATGATAACTATGTTGAGAAAATATCACAATCCGTCCCATAATTATGGCTGTATCCGCAATATATCCCCTAACTTTCTGCTTTTTCAATTTGGTCCCATAACTATTTGATTTGTACGCAATACGTC
>JAUEKW010000014.1:462497-477218 GCA_032274785.1 Ajuga reptans
AGCCCGTGCATCGCACGGGTCATTATCTAGTTGTATTAAATAATATATGTTACAAATTATTATCTCTTATGTAATATATAAATATAACTAATTTTATAATAAACTGTTATTTATTTTTTGAAAGAACATTGACATTGACATTCCATTTAAAAAAGTTTGGTTTTGACTCTAACTATAATTAGGAAAAATGCTCTTCTGCCCATGGTAGGCACTGGGTACTACTAAATTAGAAAGGGAAAAATACGTCATTAGTCACATAATGTTGGTGTCTAAACTAGAGCAGTGATGCATTTGAGACATGTTGGTACCTATAGAATAAGAGACAGATAACGTATCTCTCTAATATTTGGTTGCTATCGGGCACTAATGATGCAAACAGTTTTTATGCCACTTCTTATCACTGCTTTGTTTCTATTTATTTGTGACGCTTTTGTGTAGCGTCCGATTTTTGTAATGTTGCATCTCCGTCATAATAAAGCAAACAAGTTTGTGTTCAGAAAATACGATACAGGCGTGCAGTAATGGATCATGACCAAGATAAGGCTTCAAAGTCACTTAATAGTTATCACATGAAGCCTCATATTATGATAAGACGGTATCACTAGACTAGCATAGATAGCTTCACGTAATCTTAAAATAACATTTAGGAAAGAAACATTCAACCGCACACATGGCAATGCCAATTCATATGTTTACAGACCAATATCCAAGACATCATTTACAAAGATAATGCAAAAAGTAATGTACTACAAAAGGAATTGTGTACCGAATGAAGAAAGATAATATCCCTACAGATTATCACAATTTAACTACATTTTTAATCTACAAAGTCAAAGATTGACAAAAGACAAACAAGAGCACGGTATCTCCCAGTAATAGCTTCTCTTCAGCTGCAGATGCATATGGAACTCGCCCCAAATCAGCAAGTTCTTTACAAAAACTAGCCATACTGTAAATCATCGTCAAGATTCACCTGACCTTTCTTTTGCATATTACTTCAATTGGACTCACGCTCGTTTTTTCTCGTTAGATGACCTATTTGAATTTTGAATCGACAAAGATGTCCGCTCACGTACATACAAATGATATTTCGCCAGCTTCCATTTACTGAAGTAATTTGGCCTGCAGGATACAAATAACTCCATAGCCTTCTGGGGTACAGCGTCTTTGAAATGTAAAATCTTCTTCAAAGATCAGGATCTCCACCGGTCTAATTGTAGCTTGGCTTCTGCCATGTCCTTCTGAGCTTTTTTTCTCCGGTAAAATATTGGACAATCTCGACTGACCAAATATACACTTATTAGAATAAATGGCTATGAACATAAACAAAGCAATTGAAAACTTGGCAAGTCTGCAAGCAACATCCTACCAGCAATCCCATAAACCAAAAAGAAAACTAGAACAGATCATATAGCAAACCTAGTGCAAAGCACATCTTGATGAAGAGAACCCTGGCACTCCTGACACTGTGTCCATAATCTACCAAAAAGCTCCTCTAAGTCGGCCACTGAAGAAGGAAACACATTTCTTTTGTATGATCTCAAGAAGTAATAACAGGAAGTGAAAACAAAGGTTTTGGCATACCATTAGCCACAGACTTGCAATAAAGTTCGGCTTCTCTTCCTTTACAGTGTGAGCATAAAGTTTGATCTGAATTACTGGATATGGGATAGAAATGGTTAATAATAACTTACGGGATGGTACAACAGCCGATATTATAACTCTGTCGTAATTTATGTTCCTCTTTTGGCTAAAGAAGAGTGCTTGCGTGAGTACGAGATTGGCTAAGGATTCATGCAGAAAAAATTACAGGGCACAGTTCATACAAAGTTAACATGCATATATGAAGTCATTGAATAGCAGATAGAAATGAAAGTTGTCAGTAAAATGTTTGTAGACCCTTCGATCACATACTTCATATTTTTTAGGGCCTTATATACTCATTATGCCCAGCAGCATTAAATGTACTGATATTCATGAATGAAAGGAAACTCTCATCTCCGATTTTATATTTCCTTTAAAAAGGTGCGCAACCCACAGGAATGAAGCCACGAATGAACCCAAAAAGAAATCCCTATTGTTCCCAGCATGGATCACTAGAAAGGAAATTCTAGAAACAAAGCACATAACAGTTTTTGGTACTTAGGTCATAATTTACAGGTGAAGAAATCTAATGGGATAGGTGAGAGCCGGCAAGAGAGCAAAACAGTAAGAACAAATAGATAGCATTTATCAGATTTCCTTAGTATGATAGCTATCCTATATTTCAACAACCAACCTTCACTGGGCCACCTTTGTAACATGCTCTGTTAGAGAAAGTAAATAAATTCAAATTCCAGGGTGCGCAGAGTGACAAGTTCAATGAAATGTTTATGATTCTTGGATATGGGCTCCCAAGTTCGTAAGGGACAGGCTCTGCATCTAAAGAACTCTATCACCAAAAAGAAATCTGAATCTCCTGCTTCTTTGAACCAAAATTGAGGATATTAAATGAGTTTCATTCCCAAACCATCCGTTCCATATTATGATTATAGTCTCAGTATTTCAGACTTGCCACTGTTGCTACAAAATAATAATCAAGCTAATGTTGTTCAGGCATCCAACCCTATCTAACAAGCTCATTAGCCACATTCATCCTTCAGAAAAATGTTTGCCAAGACAATCTAGCTTATACTCATAACAGAGAAATTTTGTATTTGAAATGTTAATCATGAAAAGCATCACGATAGTTTGCAACAGTCTGAAGAAGAATATGGATGCAGTCTCTCAGTTCTCAATGTTCACTGGAGAAAGTTAATATGAAAACAAAAGGTTTTAATTTTCTTCTTTTTTTTTTTTGTTGTGGGAGGGGGTTGGGAAATGACATGGTAAACACAAATAATATGTTTTCTTAGCAAATGATATGTTTGCCTTCATATAATCGCCACGAGAGAAACAGGGAAAAAACTAGCATCTGAGTTACCTAATCAAAGCCTTGCATCCAATGCAAGTTAGTTGCTTTTTAGCGAACTTCATAATGCCACTGTTTGAAGGGGTAGAGATGGAAATGGATCTTGTATGACTTCCTTGAAGGAGCTCTCTACTAGCATGCTTCAATATGGGTTCGAAGATCCTCAACAGTGGCTGCAAACAAATGTTGCTTAGTAATTCACAAGTAACAGCAAACTAAAAAAACATTTAATTGCTCACTGACCTTGCTAATTTGATTTTCAAGATAGTAATGAGAATCTATGGGAATGTTGTTTTCTAACACATAGATAGGGTCCTCTGATCTTTCGTAAGCCTGTGTACAATAAGCATGTAAGGTTTTGTCCATCACCTTAGGAAGTTAACAGATATATGCCAATGACAAGCTTACCTTGGCACCTTTTGCTGCTTTAATAATGACATAAGGCACTCGGTCCCCAACATTTGGAGCGGTAGCAGCATCTCTCTGTAAGAAAGTAAATAAAACAGCTATCGTGTTCAAAATGCTTGTGGAAATGGCAAAAATTCAGTAACAACAATCTACTTGAAATAAAGAGATGTTTAATAATAAGTTACAGGGAATTTGACCTATGAATACTGAAGTAACTAACTCAAAGACAAGATGCTTACCCCAAGAACAGTGATACTAACAGATAAAACAAATTATGCCACTAACTGAAAGGTGAAATCAATAATCGGGCTTATGCCAATGGTTAAAATGGACCATTTCTTTTATCAACCTCAGAATGCTGTAATAATGTGTTGAAACAAAGACAGAACTCTGAAAAGATAAAAAAATCTTTTGTAGGTGGCGAATAGAGAATTGAATAAACTGCCGAGGGACAGATATCTCTAGATATCTCGAGGAAACCAGATTTATAGAGTTTCAGAAAATAGAGTCTGAAAGTAAGGTTATTTCTCGTGAACAAATTTCATCTTGTTTTCATTTGCGTATTAAGGAAAGAAAAATAAAAGGTGCGCTGTATTACAGTTTCAGTAAAATGGCATTCAGATTCAGGATTGACTACTGTAAAAAGGAAGCTCCATTGTGCCAAGAAAGTGGGACAAATATGGTAAGAACGTCAAATATACTAGAATGAGGAGTCAAACCAAATCCAATGCACTGTTATACCTCCTCTTAGGTTCTCACAGAGGTGAAGGACAAAAGACATTGTATTAATGTATCCAAACAGTTTTTCCTTAGCAAATAAAATTCAAGCAAGTATGGGAGAAGCTGAACGTTGGGAAATTCAAAATGTACACAATAAGTGTTAGTTGTAGTGCAAAAAAGATTTTATTGGTATCTAATTATAAGACAAGTTCTGATCAAGCGAATGAAATATTATCACCTTACGCATTCGTTCTGCAAGCTCAACATGTGCTGCTTTAACTTCATAGTCATCACCTGTCTTTGTCAGACCCTATTGAAAAGGAAATGTCAGTACAAAAAGAACACAAATCATAACAACACAAACCAAAGAGGCTTACAACATTAATAACTTGAAGAGGAGAAAAAAGTCCCAGGTAGTTTAATCCGCTTAGTATTTTTCACCTTGGTGATAACTAAAAGGGATAAATCCATGCGATTCATAAGAAGATCTGAAATTGTGTTCTTGACATATTGAACAGCGCCAGGGATATCTCTGTCTATAAGTATTTTATTGAGGCATTCACTGATCAGGTTCTTGACCAGCAAACAATTATCCCTTCGAACAGTTTCAATCCCTGAGGACAGAACAAGAAGTGATAAGTGAAGAACTTTGATAATATGAAGAGATGGTAATAATAATATCAAAACGAATACAGTGAAGGGAATAGAAATAGGGTGAGATGGTAACAACAATATCAAAAGGAACAAATTGAAGTTCATAGCAATATGATGAGATGGTATAAACATGTAAAAAAAAGGAGGGAGATAGCAAATATTCCTAAAAGAAATAAAATAGAATGAGCAGGCTTAACTCACCTTTTGTCTCCATCTTGTCAAATTTAATTGGGTTTGTCCAGTAAAGCCCTGCATACCTTTTCTTACTAATCAGCAGATATGGATAGTAAACCTTCTCAAACTCCAACTTTATGGGCTGCCAACAAGAAAAACACCATGATAGATAGTAGCACAGAAAAATTAGAAGAATGGTGCAAGAGAAAAGCAAGGGGTTCAGAAGAAAGAGATAAGAGGAATATTGAAATAACAAACAACTAAGACTTTATGCCAGTATGTCAGGTCGCTATAAGGATCATATTTCTCCATCGTACAGTTGAGACACATGTTCTTATTTACATCTAGCGTTTTTTCACTATGTCTCGTTTAGATTTCTTTAGGTCATGTATTTTGAATAGTTCCTCTCCAATTTTTTTTATAATTTCTCTTTCCCCTTTCAATTTGAGTTAATGATTCTCTATTTTATACATGCTGCACCAAGGAATCTAAAAGGTCTCCTACGCACATGTTCAGACCATCTTAGGGGTGTTGCTCATATTTTCTCATCTCTACTCCCACTATCTTTCTAATAGAAACAATAAACATGAAGATGAAAAATGTAAACCTAATAAATAGATACGTAAGACCTGATCTTCAATGCAAATCAAATTGAAAAATTGGTAAGCTTAAAGCAGTCTTCAGTCTTCAGAAAAAACAAGAACCTCAATAGGATGGACACAGAGTTAGGAGCAGCTTGATCTTCCAAGAAGCAAGGTCCAGTTGCATAGAGTGTCAAAGAATAGAATCTAAGCATCCTGTGCCCAGAAAGCTGATTACTGCATCAAGCAGTAGCTGACAGCTTATCTATCAATTCATACAGTGATGGAGCCTCACAAACAGAAGAAAATGCAGAGGCTACATGTATATAATGGAAATAGGAAAAGATTTGGAAGGAGTAGTAATGCTGATGATATTGGAGAAAAGTAGAAAACTAGGGGTGGAAACGACCTGAATTACTTAATCTAACTGAAAGCAAGAATAAGAAGATCAAATAAATAGCATGAAAACATTATAATCAGTGAGAAATAAAAAAAATTGCAGCAGTCTCTGTGGAGTAGCACATATTGCTGCCACTCACTTTATTCAAATTCTTAATTGCTGTATGGTTATAGGTCAAAGTTATGAATGGAAATCTGATGTAGAAGCAATATAAGCCTTACTCCGATGAATGTGCCACTAATATGATCCGCAGCTTCCCTACCCAATTCCATAGCTGCTTCTACTGAGGACACACCAAATTGCACCATAACTGAATCTGTATCTCCATATATGACCTGACATCAGATATTATTATTTAATCAAATATGATTCTACCATGAACTGTAAAGAAATTTTGAAGAACTACTGATCACAAGCAGTATTTGAAAAATAATGTTTGCTATACAATGTATCAGATAATGCAGTGAATGACCAAGAAGAGAAACACTCATGAACAAATACTTCAGCAAGCAAGAAGAGACAACACAGGAGATTGACCAAGAAGATAATATGCTCAAAAACAGATACTCCACAAGCAAGAAAGAATATACTGATCAACGGAAAGAAGAAAGGAAAATAAGAAGATAATGTGCTCAACAACAACTACTAGCAAGCAAGAAGAGAATATTCTCATCAACAAAAGAAGAAAATAAAATGAGAAGAGAATATACTCATCAACAAATACTTCAGCAAGCAAGAAGAGACAATGCAGTGATTGACCAAGAATAGAATTTAATCATCAACAAAAAATTAAAGAAGCAAAGAATGTTTCCGATCCAAAATGCATCATATGGCCAAGGGAATATGCTACAGCGAGAAGAGAGAGAAGGAAAAAAAAAAGATGAATCATTTATAGTACACATTCATTTTGCTTTAGCAACAATGTGATGCTGAAAACAGAATCCAGGTAATTTTTGTAATTGTAGACACCCGATAAATAGGGTCAAATATTCACATAAGTTTTTCCTCCATATGTATTATGATATTGATAGATGAGAAATTCTTCAAATGTAACTGCCACAACCTAGAAGAAACATACATGCAAAAACAAATTTTGCCTTTAAAAGACTATTTTTCTAGAAGATATTTCTGTGTGTACCCTTTTCTTCAGGCTCGTGAAGAGCCTTAAACTTGCAAAGAAATAGCACTTTCTAGAACAGTGTCAGACAACAGAAGTAACAAAAAATATATTACTGATTAATATCAGCTATGTTCATCTAGAACTCATAGTAAAGCCAACTATCACATATTCTCTTTCATAAAATGTATAGGATAATTGTTTTAAGCAAACTAAAGTATATACCACCAAGATAATAAGTCAAACATCAACTATGAAAGAAAATGAAAGGAAGTATGTATTTCACTAATGCATGTTTCATCAACCAAATAAAAGCATCATCTCAAGAATAATAATAAATAGTATACCTCAGCATTGTGCTCATAGCCCCCAAGCACAGTGAATTTTCCTTCTACAAGTTTTTTTGTGTGTTCAATCATTTGTCGACCTTCAGAACAAGGAAAAGCTTAGATCAAAATGACATTCAAGGATAAGTGTCAACTGTAATACTGAAGTGAAAAGTCATGCTTCTATGTGTTTAAGATTTATTACCATAGCTTGTAACACTGGAAGATATCTCCAAACAAGGTAATTGACCAACTGTTGCTCCAGTAAAACCATACACAGAATTTGCACTTATCTGGAAGAGAGGACAAATTACTCAGCAATGTAAATATTCTAATAAATGCAGTAGTCGGCATATGATAATGTGTAACACAGAACACACTAAAGGCGTAAAGATGATACAGTTACCTTCAAAGCCAGTTGCCGACCATCTAATACAGCTTTCACAAGAGGATCCTTTGCTTCCTGGAATCGGTTCACTATTCTTTAAAAGAGTTTTATTCTAATCACAAGGTTTTGAGAATTATAAAGAATAAAGTATGAAATATTTAACACTAAGAAATTGCAATTTATGAAAATATCAACTAGATAAACTGTAATCCTACAGCAGTCTGAATTCTCAGGAAGATAATTCAAATGAACATTGATCAGTCTACTAATAAGACCCAAGACAACGTACTAGTAATCTTAGCCATATCCACTCATTTACTGATACTTAAGGAACAAGACTTTATATATCAATCAACATCCGGTGAACTGCCTTACCTAAAAAATATACACATTGAAATAAAATTCTTTATCTTGAAGTGATAGTATTTCAAAGATAAAGTGATAATTAAATGCTAAACATGTCTTAGAACCAGTACATCATATTAGTACATACCAAATGAAATAAAATACTTTTAACTTCCTGATGTAAAAGAGAAGCTCAAAAATAAATCGCACCAATTGTTTGAGTGACGCCAACTTCTATACCCACACTAGGAAGCAGGATAGAATTGATACATCTAATGTCACCAATCTACATATTGCTTTTGAATGCTCTAGTAGATTTGACATCAATAAGTATCCCTTTTCTGTACTTTTGCATCACATTAGATGATTGATATGAAAAATTATGGACTGTAAATCCAAGAGTTAATGTGCTTCAGTCTATCAACATCATACACATGTTGCAGAGCGAAGTATGGTTTATGACTACAACAACGCAATGCAATGCAGCGTAGCTTCATATTCAAAAGGAAGCAATTCTACAGAGGCGGGGGAGAGTTTAGCATAAATGACTAAAGAACCTTCAAATCTGCTTTAGCCTTTCTACGAGCAGCCAAAAGTTCTTCAAGAATTTCTGGTAGTATTCCCTGAAATAGAACTTATTCAATAAGTACTAAAAATGATATTCATGCATTAACATAGCGCCAATTTTTACACATTCAAAATGAAGGCATAAAACAGAACTATAAGAATGTTAACATTTTCTTTTTTGACAGAAAACCACAATTTTTGTTAATAAAGGAGAGGTACAAAGTACAAAACAAGAGAAAAAGAATGTTAACATTAAACCTTCTGTAAATTCGACTTGACAAATGTTTCACCGGATGGAGTTTTGTTGACACATTCTGGCGGCAAATTAAGTTTCCGAGCATCTTCTGAAGTGACCTATTAATAATTATGGAGAAACAGAGATACACGATTGGTACATGAGATGATTAAACTCCTGTGGTTCCATTCATCAACTCTGTAGAATGAAAGCTAAACTTATATAAGAAAAAGAAAACAGAGAACCAAGAAGTTACACGAATATGTTTACCAATGTACAATAACACAAGTTATATGCCATCATAATTGATGGATACAGAGATGCAAAATCAAGTGTTGCAATAGGCTTCTCATAGAACCCAGCTCTGGCTTCCAGAACCTGCATACAAGATCCCTTTCCTGTAAGAATTATTTACATACATAGATGGGGCAACGATCCCGCTGCAGAAGGGCAAACGGGGAAGGGGCAGGGGGGGGGCTAAAAAGAGAGAGAAACAGAGAAAGAATATCACCTACATACAGAGATCAAATAGGTTACCGTTGACATATTAGACCTTCACTAGAAGTTTTTT
This sequence comes from Ajuga reptans, assembly GCA_032274785.1. NCBI lineage: Eukaryota > Viridiplantae > Streptophyta > Magnoliopsida > Lamiales > Lamiaceae > Ajuga > Ajuga reptans. Next base: position 471,934 of record JAUEKW010000014.1, read on the forward strand.
AAGCCCAATAGATCCAAAAGTTCCCAATCTCCAACTAGGCTATAACAACCATTCAAATAGTAATGACTGCCTACCCATCACCAGTTTGTGACCAATGTGGAATGTTTTATAAAATTTAATAGATCTAATATCTGGAATAAGAGGTAAGAATTTACAAGTACATGACTAGTAAGCATTTATCAAAAATGCTAGATGTCTAAAAAATTCCAAGCAACTACATATGGTATGTGACCCAAAATATCTGCAAAAACATCAGTGCCAGCATCCTCCTTGATGAAGGAGGATGGCTACTATAATCGATAATATGTTTCAGCTCTTGAAAAATAGTGTAAACCTGTGTTGATATACAACTTAGCCAGTCTACAGTTTTATCTGCAAATGGGGCTACATGGGAGTAACTTTTTGTATGATGTTAACAGACATAATTGTATGTCCATGTGATTAAAACAAAAACACTTACAGTTGCACCCTCATATGTTCCCTGTTCAGAGCCAGCCTGTTTCGCATTTGGAATAACCATATTCTTCTGTTTTGCTTTCCTTAGAAGCTGAGCAAGCACCTGAAAATAAAGGATATCAGATCTGCAGTTCATCAGCCAACAGACCTTGTAACCATCCACTGCTCAAACAGGAACGGATCTTTAGTGTAACCTTAATACTCTGCCCTCTGGAAAGTAGAAACGAGATGGGAACACCAGTTACTCGAGCCATCTCCACATAATTATATATGAACATCAGCTTATCCAAAAGGCGTTGTGGAAGGTAAGCATCCTGCATCAATTTAGCCTTTCAGCAATGGTAAACAGAGAAAAAAATTACGAATTACAGCCTACTAATTCAGATCAGAAACCGTTAAGATCCAATAGTTAGTGAAATATTAAATCACAGTTTATATGAGCACCAACTATTCAGAAACATAGACAGCCTTGCCAGTAGATTGAATCCCAACTCAACAAGTTCATACATTTTTCTCATTAAAGTGATAAACCTTAATGACAAACCATTTGAAGCCTCGCAATCATATTGTGGTTAGTGTATGACATGGACAAAGTCCATGCAATTCATTTATATCCATAATATAAGAAATAATGGCCCTAGTGACCTAGTCAATAAGATAACTAACGAAAAATTGTCGGTCATACCTTAAGAAATAAAAAGAATTGAAATTGTTGTGCTATAAACACCTAATGTGATCCACAATCTTAAGAATGAGAAAGATAGGGAGCTAACTAGTACGGCAATCTATGTCTCTCACTTTATATACATTCATATAAATATATTATACGTGTTCACGCACATACACATACATGTATATATAAAAAATGCATATAAATTTATACAACACAGGCATCATAATCTTAAGAATGACAAATAATGAGCTGGCTAGAATTTCAATTCTCGCCGATACACACTATATACATACATATTTAAGCATACATATATACATGTATGGTTGCATGTATATACATACACGTGTATACTTTATATACACATACCATAATCTTGTGAATGAGAATATAATGAGCTGGCTAGAATTTTAGTTTAGCTCTCTCTCTCCAAAGCCACCCCCTCTTTATTATAACTAAGAAGAAAATTTATCCATAAGAACCAAGGAAATTTTAGTGGCGAAAACGAGGTCCTATATCTGCTTTACCCCTTTACAGTTGTTAGCAGGGAAGAAAACAGTGAAATAAATGGAAGACAAAGGGTGTATTAACTATTTAGTCCACCCTTCTTCAGAAAATAGGAAGTTTGACTCGAAAGTATGAAGGATGTCGCTCCCAGGAAAGACCAAGAAGCAAAGAGGGAAAGAGAAATTAGTCCAAGTGAAACAAATACAGTACGATGGAGTCTGCACTAGTACCCTATCAGATGCATAGCCTACATAAAGTTACTTGCGCATGCCATAAAAAACAACAAATACTTGATAAGCTCACAGCATGATACAGCACATAGAAACCCTAGCCCAAACATACTTGAACCTAGAAATATCATTCACCTTCAGACAATAAACAGCAAGCCGCCTCCTGGTTTCTGGATTCCCGTTCTGAAGGTCAGATATGATTGAATGATGGACGTCCTCTTTCTGCACATGTGCTAAAAGTTTGAAGAAGGCACAAAAACTACTGAATGCATTAAATCAGAGAAACAGAACCACATAAAATAGAATATAAAACAGCATAACCCAGATGTAATTGTAACTAACAAGTTCTGAAGATATATTAGAATTCAGGATTTCAAACAAAAATATTAAGATCAATAGATTAGGATTTCATATTATTATTATTATAAACATTTTTTATGACAAATAGAAAATGCAAAGGATAACACACATATCATTTTATAGGATCATAATTTCTAATGCAAATATTATGATAAGAGAGTTATACCTTCCTAACAAGAATGGTTTATTGGTTATCTTTTGCCTTTTGAGGTGTAGAAAAGTTAAAGATTCTTAAGAAGCATTTGTTAAATTCACCATGTGATTGTATCCATACTATTAGGGCACTCCACCAGTTACAAGCTTAGGCTAAAAGAAATAAGAAAGTTGATATGCTATTTTGGAAAAGCACTGTTTGTGGTTCTTATGTTGGATGTAAGTTATTAGGTTTACAACTCAATCGGATTGAAGTTGTGAGAAAGATGATTTACGACTAATACAAATTTAGAGCAGTGGTGAAACGGTATCTTTCTTCCCAAGTAAGTCCCATAAAAATCACAAAATGTAAATTACAGACCAACTATTTATATCTATAAATGATCGTATTGGTTCAGTAGAAGCCTCTAGTCAGCATGATCTTACAAGTCAGGCACAAGATATCCTCAAAGAGTAATGTAAGAGTAAAGGAAGGAGAAAATTAGCAGCTTTGTCCATTTCTATCAGATCGCACAATGGGCAAAAAGATATTTCACAGTATTCCTGAGACGTTCGAGTTCTCATAGGAAGAAACTATAATGCAGTAGCTATCTGAAATACTTAATATATCAGAATATATAATGTTAACAGACGTGGTCAACTTACTGAGATTTCAAATTAAAACAGGAACAGAAGAGTAGACAATTTTCTGAAAGAAAAAATATAAACAAATGCTCACCTGCTCGTTAAGAAAGTGTGCAGAAACAGAATTCAGTGAATATGAACTTAACTTGTAATCCCTTTGCACAGCCTACACAAAAGAGAAACAGAAAGAGGAAACCTATGTAAGAATGTAAATGGGATGTGATGGTAAAACTTTTAATAGGATACTATATGTTCATTCTTAAATACAAAAAGATTCTATGAGACAGTTCCACGTGGTGATGAAAAATAACCTGTATCAAATCAAATTGAACTCTCCCCTCAATTGCAACTTCTTTACTCTCCCTGGTCCCAAGTTGTCTGCAACTCAAGAAGCTTTAATAAGTTGACTTAGAAATGAGTTTCAGGCAATTAATATTATTTTCCTCTTCCAAAACTTGATCTAAAGATTAGAGTCCTGTAGTACTACTAGTCTTCAATGTAAGGCTTGCAAGGTAGCATTATTAAGATGAAAACAGTTGAAATCAAACTTTAGCCGCAGACATAGATCTAGTTGTCTGAGCAAAAGACTTGAAATAGACCCAAGGCTACAGGAACTAAATGACCCAAATGATATTTTGTATATTCCAGGGCAGCAGATTTCTCTTTTGGTTGTTGTAGTACGAAAACAGAAAGGAGAAATCATCCAATGACCTTGATGAAAAAGTTGTATCTTTGATACGGACTCTGCTGTTTCGAATACGTCCAAGTATTGGAAATTCAGCCATCCCCAGCACTTCAGCTCTCTGTCCAGGAATAAGAAGAAAAGAAACACTTAGTAAATTATCATTTCATTAGTTGAACACAGTACCATTCTTTTGTCTTTGGCAGAGAGAAGGCAAACGATTGTTTTTGCATTGAGATAAGGTGAAGTAAAGACAAAGTTATCCACCTGAATGAGGTATGGCAAATCAAATTTGCAGATGTTATAACCAATTATAATATCAGGGTCCACTTCACGAATGAAGTCCTGCAGTTAGAAGACAAATGTAAGAGAAAAGATAAGGGATTTTGTAATATAAGGTAGAATAGCATGGCATAAGTGTTGTCAAGAATGAAAACAATGACGGGCCGTGAACGAAACAATTCCCGTTACAAACAGCATTCTTCAATCACAGGTACTTGTCCTAAAATCCTTTTCAAATGTATCCCTCATGAATCTTAACAATTAGCATTTCTGCAAGCAATTAGGATATAGAACTCAATCCTGGCACCTTACAGGCAATACTGAATGGTGTTTGGGCAGTTAAATATTGCGAAAAAAGAGAAGACAAGATACACAAACAGAATCTATTGGCCTACAGAAGATCAAAGCGAGATTAGGCCATAGTTATTGAAGGCACGCCTGAGGCAGGATTGACAGGTTTTACGCCCTTAAATGGAAGAGGTTAGGCAGTACATAAATACGAGCCTCGGTCCAGCCGTGCAGCTCTGGTGCCTCCTCTTATGAGCCTGGGCCCGGCTCTCTTCCCCAGCCTTCACATCAGTTATTAAAATGCATTTTCAGACTTAATGTTTCTATAAAGAAAAGAAGCGTGTTTTCATAATTTCTGCCAATGCTCAGATTTCTTTAGCCAAACAATTCAGGAAGAGTTAGGGTTTGAAACAAGTCAGTAAAAGGGGGGAGGCTGTGCTCTGCTCCGCACCTGCTTCACCCAGACCACCGTACAACCATTGGCGCTCTCCATCAGCCAAAATGACTGAAGGCCGGGCGCTGCTTGCAATCAGCTTTAGCCTAACAATGAATATATTGTTTTTTTTTTAGTTATTATTCAATTTTTTTGAGGTTTTATTGCCTATGTCCAAGAGGCATGCACCTCATGCACTAAATCAGGCAATGCACCTCTATACACCTCGCGCCCTCACTATGCCTACAGTTCCTATGTATCACATAGCAAAGTGAAGAAGTAATCGAGCATGTGAAAGTGAAAGCAAGTTAAAAGTATAAAATTAACTGCTAACCGATATAAATAGTTTCATGTTATCCCAACTTCAAAAACAGTGTTCTAGAGCAGTGGAGGAGATGAAAGTATAAATGCAACCCCTCCCACAAAACACACACAGGGAAAAAATGTGGCTACTGTTCAGACTCTGTTCAAACTGATAATACTGTCTTGAGATTTATCCAAGAACATTACCCTCCAAGCTAATAGAACCTCCTTTTCTGTGTCAAATGACATAACATCAACTCCAACAATCGGTGAGCAAGACTTAAGGGTCATCACATT
>JAUEKW010000014.1:498537-509239 GCA_032274785.1 Ajuga reptans
ATTTTAAAATCCCGTCCCCCTCCTCCAACTTGTAATCCCGCCATAGACGGAGCTACATAAAATATAAAATAGGCCTATTTTTTTTTTCGGGAGCGCTGCCCCCGAACCCCCGCTACACCCCTGGGCCCCCTGACCATAAATTCTACCTCCGCCACTAAATTTCGCCCCCGACCATAAATTCTGGTTCCGTCCCTTCCTTCGTCAAAGAATTATACCTAAAGAACGCAACAAGACGCCACATGCTGTCATTTATGGCATTTATGCTGCAGAATGCATAGTCTAGCTGTCAATATCTACAATGGGCCAAGCCCTCATAATTGTTGCCACCTAACCTCTTGCTCTAGTCGAGCCCAACAAAGGCCCACAATCGATTTAGCACGATCAGACGAGATCTTCTATTTCAAACTGTATCGTTTGAATAATACGGAGTAACATTTAAATAGCATTTCATCTTCTACGGGTCATAAAATATATTGAAATACAAAATAAAACCCGATTAATAATCTAAAATTTCGAGTCCAATCCCTGATACAATAGGTAGGCAATAAAAAGAAAACCTAAATCCACACATGAAGATATTAAATTACAACATCATGACTATACATGACATGTAAATTTGTGAGAACAATATACATAAAACCTTGCTAACAAAAACACACACCAAGTTGGTGTCTCTGCAAAACTTAAGGACAGTGGGAGAACCTATTTGAGTCCCCCCCAACCCCAATACTTGTCCACGGCAGCAGATACCGGATTTGAAATTCGAAATCAGTAATCATCATATAACTAATAGGAAAAACTGAAAATACTTCGATCAAAAGAGAAAAAAAGAGAGCCTAAGACTGATAGTGAAATTAGAGCAATACCATTAGTCTTTAGCATCTTCTTGCCATCCACCATGAACGCTTTGTTCGGTCGGAGAGCCAGGAACGTACGGGACGAAGCCACGGCCACCGAAAACGGGACGCATGAAAGAATCATCGAATTTTCTCCAGTAGTAGTGAACGGTACGGGTAGGGGTTTTGAAGAGCATGCGTAAACTGCTTGGGCGTATTATGGAGTGCCCGTTGTCTTGAGCCTCCGATCCGTTTCCATTTCCGGCGAAAAGCTCGGAGTCGGAATCTTGACTACCGAGAAGTGGGACCGTGAAGGACTTAGGTGTGACAGGCTCCGAGGAGAATGATCGGTTTAGATGTTTTGATGAGGGCATCAAGCATCTTATTATAGGTTTTGTCATCAAGCCAAAAACCTGCATGAAAATACAGATTTATGCACCCAATATCTCAAAAGATAAACAAGTAGCATTCTACTAATTTACTATAGTTTCTTTAGTAAAAAAAGAAAACAAGATGAAGTCTTACCACAGTGCTGAAGAGCACAACTGTTATGGTGCTAGTAATCATAATAGCGTTACCGCGTTCTTGGGTGTGACCTGCCCTAGTGAACTGCATCAGGGGGAAAAAGAAATAAAAAAAAGCTCTGTCAAATTTATTTTATTGGTATTATAATGCAGCAAAACTGGCATAAATGAAGTAGGCGAAAGCTGAGGATTTTACCTGGTTGTAAGCAAGGGCCATAGATACGGCACCTCGCATAAGTCCAGCCCACCATATGGTAATCTGCAAAATCACAATTCGTATAGTTACATATAGGAGAATCGATAATGGTCTTGTGCACTTGGAATAGAGTATAGAACTCGTACTTGTTGCTTAAAGCCGATTTTTTCAAATTGAGACTTCTTGGTCAGGTTGGACAAAAATGACAACGGGAAAACAAACGCTGCTCTTCCAAGCAAAACCAGCCCAAGTAGAATTCCACTGACGGAAATTGAAGTTTTTGGGCTGAAAAATGAACAAAGTCATAAAGTACGAAAAGTCTCTGTGCAGGCAGTCGATGAGTAACATTCATCTCTCATTACACACGCACTCCATACCTGTCACTTACAACTGTCCACTTCTCAATATCTAAAGCATCCATGCCAACATAGAGAAATATGAATGTCTCGGCAACAAAGGACAATGTTGCAAATGAGTGCCTGCATTATGGTTGAAAATATACTTCAATGAGTAAAAGAGCACCATGGGAAATGGAAGAAGCAAAAGGAACAACTTTAAATTTCACGGTAGTGTCGTACTTAGTTGTAACTCTTGAGTTCTCTGTCACGTTATGCCAGGTGTAGTGTGACATCACAATCCCACAGAAGAAAACGGTGAGGATACCACTCAAATAGAATAACTGCAATACACGTATCAGGTTTAGAAAGAAAGTTCAATCCCTAGTGCAAGGTTATTAAACTCAATATTCATCATTAAGGTATGAAACTCAATATTCGTCATTAAAAGCGAGTGCCAGGATTTAAAAGATCTACATAGGCTACGAAAAGACTCACTTCTGCCAACATGTATGATAGGTAAGCCATGAGCATCATGATTGCAACCTCACGATCAGTGGAGTGCCTGTAGTTGATCAGACACAAGGTACAAGGTTCCAAAAGAGTGAAATAATACTCAATTTTAGATATAGTTATATGAAGCAAAAGGACATTGTAACGATTAGCACCAACCTTCCAAAGTAGAGCTTCTTTATGACATATGCACTCAGAAGTCCAGCCTGAAGTAAAAAAGGGTTGTTCAGTAGCATGTCGTAAACTTTATTTCAGTAGCTTGGATGTATTTCCCGTAGAAGTATAAAGAGGAAGAAACACTCACTCCAACCCCCAGAGCAGTGCTTGAGACAAACAAATATATAAAATTCCCAACAAACTGTACAGCTATAGCACCATTGATACGAGAGATGTCAAATTCCTGGATTGCATTGAAAAGCACCACCGATGTTGCATCATTCACAACACCTTCTCCAAACACTAGACTGTACAGTAATGGTGTCTCGTCCTGATTGAGCACCTGCAGCAGCGCACAAGTATTTCATCGGCCCGCAAAGAAGGTTTTCAGTGAGGATTTCAAATCATAAAAGTTGCAATAACGTACCTGCAATGTGCAGACAGAGTCTGTTGCAGCAAAAATAGCTCCAATCGCTGGGAAAATGCAAGTATGTTTAGAAGCAACGATCAATAAAATCATGTGTGTGAGTGAGTGTGTGTGTGTGAGAGAGAGATTTTACCAAGGTAATCTCCTATTGCTAGATTAAGACCCATTTTCTTAAACACAAAGATAGCACCTGGAGCAACATTTCGAGTAAGAGCACTGTTAGTTATGTTTATACAGACCAAAAAATGAAAAAACACAAATGTTTCAGATTTCCGCAGAAAAGCCAATTCCTTTCTGGCCTTTCCTCTCCACACCCCCACCCCCCCCCCCCCCCAAAAAAAAAAAACATAAGAAAAAAATATCTCTTTTTCAATTTTGTTCACAAGAAATGGTAAAGATTGCCATACAATTACAATTTTCAATAAGCTAGAACACATGAATCTTTTTTTTTTCCATTCAAGAAGAACTGTTTCTGTTTATGGTAACATGATTTTAAGATGTTACATGTGTATTATACATTAGGAACTGGGATAAATTACAAGTGGTGATGCATCTAACGAGATATCCTAAGTTCTCTAGCATCCTATTCCTCTGAACAACTTCTCCTCTAGTTCAAAAATGAGAAAGGCTGATAACAAGCTCAATCATAGCATGTACAAACTTCATGCATAGGTTGTGCTCGTAAATGTAGTAGACTCTACAAGGAAGAGCATACATGAACCAGGCAAACAGCCTGTAGAGGGTTTTCTTTTTTCACATTGAAGGGGTTTAGTTCAAACAATAAAAATGAGCGGAAAGTGCAAATGAAAAATACAGGAGTGCGACTAATATAACAGCATGTCGACAAGTCTTTGCGGAAATGGATAAGAAAAGACTAGATGAACTAAACAAGGTCGAGAGGGTCTTACCCAGTGATATAGTTGTGAAGGATATCAATGTACCAAGTGCTCCAAACATTATAATAGTCATGAAATTGCGGAAGAATTGTTTCTTTTTTACCTGGAACCTGAGTAATAATAGATGGAGTCATGAGAAGGAACTCAAAATCATCATAACACTACAACAAAGGAAAACAGGCCTGACATTGATAGAACAAAGTTATTCGACTTTTACGAGTCATGTAGAGCTCAATGGCTAGCAACTGAGGGTGGAACAATTAAGTTGCAATCTTACTCAACAAACACAACAAATATGGGGATGCTCCAAGCTGAATTCAGGAAAAATGTCAGCCATGTCTTAGTTAAATGGTGAATATCAACGAAAGGACCAAAGGATTAGAGCACGCCGTCATACAACAAGATTGAGATGCAGACAGGTATGAATACATATTGGATGGTACAGCTCTGCCCCTAGATTCAGGCAACCATGGAGGCAATATTTTCAATATTGAAAATAAAATGATTTCTAAAATGCATAATAGTGTAATCAAGAATGGAAAGGAGGATGAGTAGGTGTCGGTATTAGCATAAATGAAACGCATGGAGAACCTAGCAACTATTTTTAATCAGAAGTGGCAACCAATGCACGATCAAGGTTTCATGTTCCCAGACATCTCCTGGTTCAGTAGTCCATTTCCAGGTGCCCCTATATTCGCCAAACTGCCACTGAGTTGTACTTTAATGATATAGTTGTTTTGCTTCATATTAGAAAAAATGCACCTTACCCCCCCCCCCCCCCCCAAAACAAAAAGTAGGGGGAAAATTCATAAATCCTAGACACGAAGGAGTCAACATCTGTTGATAGAACTCCGCACAATTTAAAAAAATCATATCAGAGTTAAATCCTCATCAATTGGCCTTCAAAGCTATGGAGGCATTATACATAGAATGACTACATAGACATGCTGTAGCAAAAAGATATCACGCAAGCTTGTCCCGAAAACAGGAGTTTTAAAAGAAAAAGAATCTTACCCAGCATTAAAAATGATTGGAGGAAGCAGATAAATGAAGAAAAGATCCTCACTGAACACCAAGAGATGTGAGCTTTTTCCGCCACTTATAACTAGAATCAGAACTCCAATGCCTACACCCTGTCATTAAAGTCGATAATAATCACATAAAGGCATGAGGATATCCCTAAAAAACTTGAAAAAACACACACATGTGCACACGCAGATCACCTAGATTACCAGCAAAGGCACACGTATGTTGCATTTGCATCAGATATTTTATACTCACAATTATAAGGGCAGTGATTGATTCATTCATCCAGCGATTTTCCTCTAATAGATGACCGATCACAATACATGCGCAAAGTAGTGTGACGAAAATTGTAATTGAGACCACCGAGGTGTGGTCAGAGGTTGACAGAACAGTCTCCATCAAAAATCTCGAGTCAAACACCATTGCGTCCAATAATAAATGTCCCAGTCAATGTTGGAATTCCTGCAGGTTTCAAATTTAATTGAAAATTATGGACAGAATGATTGAATAATAACTAAAACTGGCCAAACATGAAAAGAATATCTCTAGTAAGAACTAAAGGCTCTTGAAATTAGTTTTCTTTTTCTCCGATTGGAAGCACTCTTGTAATCAATTACTATGTTAAGCAATGGACACTCTGAGTTCAAGGAGCATAAATTTACATAATGATGTGGTGCATCGTAACTACCACTGCAGACCAAGAATAGAAACTTTCCGCGTAGTTAATTCATTGATACACGACAAACAGTTTACGGACCAAGAATGGAAACTTTCCGCGTAGTTAATTCATTGATACACGACAAACAGTTCGCATATCGTAAGATAAGCATATGAAGTGAGAGCCTACAAAGCAAGATCTACATTAAACACATAATTTTTGCACTTTGAATTGCCAGATTAATTCAACAAAAACAACATCAATTCGCGATCATCCTGTTAGATAGACTTCACATTTACATTTGCATTTCATTTGTAATGCATTTCCATTTCATTTGTAACAGAATTCTTCCCCCACTGTTAGTTAGTTATTCTGTCAGTTAGCAAGTGTGTTTACAGTGTATTTATAGCCAAAGTTTCCATTGTAAACATTTAGTCGAAATCAATGAAACAGATTCTTTCTCTCTCTTTCTTTCGTGTTCTTCATGTTAGGTAGTTATCTTTCTTCTTCTAATACATCCAATTTCTAAGTGAACAAACCAATCAAATCTAAAACCTTCTTTAAACGAGGATGAAATCGATATACAAATCTACTTCTAAAAAAAATGCATATACAGATGAAATGCATATACAACCGATATTTTCCTGCACCGCCAAGCCATATTCAATCTACTAACAGGTTCTGTAATACTTTTCAATTATAGACGAAATAGCAGAAGCATCAACAATGCATGTACACGTCGTTGAATAAAAAACCACGCAAATACAGCTACATGATTGCATAAGCGAACACAAAATCGTTCAAATATAAACTCTCCGCATGAGCCAAAATTACCTGCGGAGTTCGAGAAAATTACACAAAATTCGAACTCAGAACTCCGCACGCGATCTGAGCTTCCAAATTCCAAATGCGAATCAGATTATCGCTAGAAATTGCTTCTCCTTAAAGCACTTTCTCCACCATAAATTCGACAAATGCAAGGAATCCAGCAGAATACCGCAGAGAAATGGTGCTGCAGCCAAACACGGATTTGAATCCGTGCTTTTTCTTCAACTTCCGCAATAAAAAGGAACAGAAATGGCAAATCAAGCCACGTAATTACCTTGTCAAATACAGAGAGGAATTGAATATTCCAGAGGAGCTTCGAAATGAATCACGGATATTAACGCAGCTATGAAAAAGTTTCCTCAAAAGATCTTCTACATTAATGCTTAAATCGAGAAAAAAAAATGTACGCAGAAAAATTGTAGAAGTGTGTGTTGTGTGTGAAAGAGAGGGAAAATCGACAGACAAAAATGGAGGGTCTGTCCAAGGAAATATGCATATATATACGTACAGTTTGTGTGACTGAAAATGACTGGAGTCTGGTTATTTCTATATAATTTTAGAACAAGCAAGTATAAAAAAGAAAAGGAAAACAAAAGGAAAAATAAAAAAAGACACGTGGCTGATTTACACCATTGCTAGAGCCCAATGTGGGCGTTGGATGATCCTGACCGTTGGATTTGTTATAAGCATAAGATTCCTTCTTTTCTTCGTTTTTTTTTTCTTTTCAGAGAAATGAGATGCCATTTTTGTTCAAGACGTATTGTTTAGTGAAAAGCAGTGTAAATACGGGTGGTTACCGTACCGAATCATCCATACCGTTACTATACCGAAATTCGATATACCGTTAGAAATTCGGTATACCGAACTACCAAAATGTCGATGTATACCGAAAATACCGAGGTATACCGAAATACCGAATTTTTTTCCGTATTTCGGTATATACCGAAATACCAAAATTTTAGAAATCTCATACCGTTACCGTACCGAATATTTTCGGTACGATACCATACCGTACCGAAAATTCGGTATACCGAAAATTTCGGTATTTTCAGTAATTTTTCGGTATGACAAGTACGGTATTTCGGTATTTTATTATTTTTCGCCACCCATAAGTGTAAATAACATTTCAGGTAACGTATACTATAATTTTGTATTTTTTGTAAATATACTATAATTTTAGTCTTATTTATAATTATACTATAATTTTAGTTTTTCCACGAATTTGTGGTAACTGACAACTATTCGTGTAAAGAGCGTATCGTGGTAAATAACGATTCATGGCAAAGTTAAAATCATGTATAACTACAACAAATGTTAAATTATAGTATAAGTTACAAGAAATTATATTTTATATAATCTTCATTGTTTATGGATTTGGTCGTGAAAAATCTGGACGTAATAATTTTTAGACTTATTGCATGTTTTAAGATAGAGTGCGGCAAAATTTACGAGAGATTGTCAGGTCATCCTTAATTAAAAAAGTAATCAAAATGTATCAAATAATTATATAATAATGTATACAAATGTTTGTTATTCCTTTCCGTTGAGAACTATCATCGTGTTTCAAAAATATTTTATGTTCTAAATAAAGGCAGAGTCTTATTTTATCCGTCAAAATATATATATATATATATATATTTTTTTTTAACAAATCACAGACGATTGATCAAGTTAGATCAACAAACAAATAATAGATGAGCATATATAGGTTGGAGAAGGTTGTACTTTTATTTATTTTTTACTTTTGTAAGACATAAGTTTTATATTGAAATGGAGTGAGTAACATATATACAAATATTTATTTTTATTTGCGACATAAAAAATCATTAAAAAGAATATCGTAGTGTTAGAAAAAACTTATCAAGCAATTAATCAAAATTAATTTGTTATCTATCAAGGATTCTGAGTAATTATGTAAATAGAACTTTATTTTTTAGTATTTTAAGGAACGCTAATATTAATACCCATTTTCTTAAATATATTTTGTGGGAGTATATGAAATTATTTAATGTATTACAAAATAAAATATGTTTGTTGACGTAAAAGTAATGTTATTAGGGCTATATCAAATGATTTTTTTTATTGGGGCTACATCAAATGATTGAGAGACATATTTTATACACTTTTATTATTTTCTTTTAGTCCATTTTCCTTTTCCTTTTCCCTTTTTTTTTTTTTCCTTTTTGAGTCTTAAGAAGATAGCTAATTCCCTTAATAAGAGTGTATTAAATGGAATTTTCCTCGTATACTTCTACTAAATGATTCACAGTTATTATTATTTATATTTAATTTCCTTTAAATTTATCCTATCAAATAGGGGTATAATAGAAAATTACATGTACCAAATAAACTTTTTAATCTATGTGAAATTTAGAAGGGAATTATTTTGTTTACTATATAAGTAACTAAAGATGCCAAAGTACGGAAAAAAAAGTCATGTTAGCCGCATTGCCCACTGTGGATGGTCAACGGATAAATCCATTGAACTTTTCTAAGTTACAGAACAAACTTAATTTCGAACAAACTAACGAACAAAAACAAAGGAAACATTGATAGCAAACGAAAAAAAACTATTTAAAAAAAAAAAAAAAACTTCTAGAGGATAAATATGGCTGTCAACTTCCTTAAATTGTCCTCTACAAGTAAATATAATTGAAAGAAGTCATTTGAATTGGCACCTGGCGGCAGGCGGCCGTTGAAGGTTTGTCTGAGCATAATAGATAATGAATAAATAAAATAAAAAGTCACATTTTAGTTTTTTTTTTTTTTTTGTCGATTTATATATAACTCTACAAAATAGTTGTGATTTTAGCTAAAAAAATTTACTTCAGACAAAATTAGCTATAATTTTGGATAATTTTTTGAACCGGGATAAATTTGCACACATCTACAAAGTCCAAGTGAGTTCTCTCTCAAGCTGCAGTACATAATTCGTTAAGAAATATTCTCAATAACGGGCCAATTGGCCAGATCACAACTATTTTGCAAAATTAAGGACAATTTACAAAAAATAAAAAAGTTTTTCGGGTGCATTGAATTGAAAATGATATAAATATGGTAGATTTCTATGTTATACTTAAAAAGTCATGCTACATATGATAATTGACCGAAAGGTCGTGAAATTTTACGTAAGTCATAATATTTTTGCTGTTGGGCCAATGTATTAATGTATCTAATGATAATATGTAAAAATTTCATCAACGTATTTTAAATCTAAGACAATTAATCTTTCTACAACCAATATAAACACACCTTTTGGATGTGCTACTTGCTTATCTGATTTTTAGGGTTGTAAACGAGTTGAGTCGAATCGAATGTATCATTGTTTAAACTTATTTGAAATATTATCGAGCTTCTAATATTATGTTTGAACTTCTTTAATTATTAATAGAATCGAGTTTGAACAAGCTTTACTCGAGCCAAACACCAACCGAGTCGAGTAACTATATATTTTTACACATTTTTCACTTATCGAGCTCGAGTCATGCTTCATATGTTATCAAAGGTAAAAGTACGTTGAAACTTGTGTACTCCCTCCGTCCCATAAAAAGAGTCATGTATCAAAACTATTTCTTGTCCCATAAAAAGAGTCCTGTTTGAAAAGTCAAATTTAGTTACACATAAAACTTACTTTGATGCCCTTGTAAAATCATGTTAATACTTTGATGCCAATAGGAAATTGATGAGTTTAATAAATTTTAAGAGTAAATATTACAATCACCGACTTGCAAAGGGTTGTACATTGACTAAGTTGACCAAAGATAAAAAGTTGTACATCTATCAAATATAACTCTTTTTATGGGATGGAGGAAGTAATATTTTTAATTAAACATAATTCAAACTAACTTCTAAAAAACGATTTCAAATCGAGTATCGAGTAGCTTTATTTTACTCCAGCCGTCTTGATTGTTCCCTTACTATTCAAATCAATATTTAAATTGATAAAGTTAGGTTTTTTGGATATATAAGCAGATCTGCATTTCTTAGTCACATGATCAGATAATTGAAGTAGTAAGCAGAAGGACCACGTAATTTAATTTGTCGTTTTCCTCAACCTAGTTTTTATTACAGATAAGAAACCAAAATTGATGTTCACAAGCCAGTTGTACCAGACATTTCAATGACTTGTACCTTATGATTTGTACATTATACGTGTCTAACTAGAATTCTCCCATCGTACGATGCACGAATTGTAAATGTATCACGAATATATAATAAAAATAATATATTTATATGGTTATAATGTACTACGAAATTGATCATATGCCCATCGGTGGACACCAATTTATATGTCCCCCGCTTATATG
>JAUEKW010000014.1:509339-524359 GCA_032274785.1 Ajuga reptans
AATATTAAGCTCCTTTAATTTAGCATTTCACATCATATAATCACCGATTTATTTTCTTTAATTTTGTAGTTTGATAGGTTACAATCAGGGATTAGTTTCTCATAATTTAGCGGCTTCATAACACAATAATCGGATAATGTTACTACAAATACTAAAAATACATGTATCTTCATTATATCAATTAAATTATGACGTGCTCCCACATAAGCGGTGGGCAGAGAAATCGGTGCCCGCTGGTGGGCATATGATCAATTTCGTAATTACCAAATTAATATATCATTTTTATTATATATTTGTGATATATTTACAATTCGTGCATCGCACGATGGGAGAGTTCTAGTTAAAGATAAAAAATAGCTTAAAAAAATAGCTTAAAAAGTGTTTTACTCTTGTTGCAATAAAAGATAAAAAAAATAGCTTAAAAAAATATTTTACTCATATCAACGAGGTCAATTAAAAAAAAAAAAACTTAAAAAAGTGTTTTGCTCATATCAACTAGGTATATCTTTTATGTCTATAGTATCTTTTGTATGTCTATATTTAAAGTTATGAGGATTGGAGTTGTGGACATGTTGTAATTATTAAAGATAAAAATAGCTTAAAAAAATTATTAGTGTTTTACTCATATAAACAAGGTACATCTTTATGTTGCTCGTAATGAAAAAAAAAGAATGTTAAGTATATAAACAAAGTACATCTTTATGTTGCTCGCAATGGAAAAAAAGAATGTTAAGTGTGTAAAAATGCGCGATCTTGCTAATTTCAGAATTTATACTAAAAATATGAAAGTATTATATTTCGATTTTCTATTTTATTACTGTCTGTGTATATGTCTAATTTTCTATTAGCTTTTATAATAAAAACAGATTCAAGCAAGGAATACTCACTCGTAACACCTAATCCAAACACACACCACATGTAAATACTAACGAAAAGCTCACTCACACTAATAAAATCTCTGTTATTAAAACAAACTCATATGTATTTAGGCCTTGTTTGGTTAACGTGATACCTGGAAAAGAGTAACTATGTCAATAAATCCAGTATTTCGGTATATACCAAAATATCGAACTTATATATTAGTTAAAACCCCAGTATGAAAAACTGGCCGATTAAAAATGATGGTTATTCAAATCCCATTGTGACAAGCATTTAATATATTAGTTAAAAGCCTAATATGGACAACTGGTCCGGTAAAAAATGATGGTTATCCAAACCCCATTGTGACAATTTATGTGTTTTGCCCAAAGCAGCTTTTTAACTTTTAGCTTTACAAAAATTATTTTAGGTGTTTTAGAAAACTGCTTCTACTTAAAAAAAAAAACAGTTTTTGGTCAAAAGCTGCAAGCAGTTTTTACTTCTTTTACAGCTTTTAGTTACTTTTTTTAATTAAAAGCACTTTTATCTCAAACACTATCTACTTTTACTTGTAAGTAACTTTTCCACAATCTCGAATTTAATCATTTTTCCAAAAGCAAAAGCAAAGGAAAACACCACTTAAGTAGATGACCAACTCCACTATTCTGCAACGTCTGAGTACACTATCCAAATTAATCTTTATCTATACAAAATATACAAGAAAATTTCAAAACATCAATAAAATTTTATACTTCAAACCAAACAACATTACTAATAATAGTGAACAATGTCATCCCACCCAATTTTATCTATTTTACCTATCTCAATTCCCAACTCCAAAACCAAACAAGGCCTTAAATTAATAAGATGTGATATGCATGAACTTCCATTAAACAAGAAGAAAAATTACAGTAGTCCCATTTTTTTTATTTTTTTGACAGATCTTTTTCCTTTTTAAAGAAGAAAAATTTGAGACATCTAGAGACACAAATAAGGCAATCCCAACAACTACATCCACTTACATTTCTCATCTTTAAGCCTATTAACTTAAAACCAGGCCATAAATGAGACGACGATCCAATGTATACTCGGCCGGTTTAACTAGCCGCCATGAGAAACCGGAAAACATCGCTCAATGAAACAATACCTTCCACGTGTTTGCTCCCGGCTTCAACGACCACCACCCGCCTCACCCCTGAAAACAAACAAGAATAATTCAATAAAACATATTAAATTGTATGTATTCTGTAAACATTGGTGTGGGTTGGGAGTGTAGTTAAGTCGAATTAACTCTCGAGCTATTTAGAATTAACTCTTAAAGAAAGAGGAAAAATAAAGGATCACTTATGGAGAATTTTGTTATCTTACCCTCAATAATATATTTAACTATTTCATATACTAGTATATAATATAAGTAATCTAGTTGAGCCTTTTGTGGAACTATGACAAGTCTTAGGAGTATTTTAACAAGTAACTGATTTGAGGTCTATATGCAGAGAGCTCAAGAGTACGGAAGTGTATCAAATTTCAACTCCACTCGATTGTATGTTGGATCCTTTGTCCCACTTTTCAAGTTCCCACTTGTCTATCACTGTTTTAACTACGTAGTTTTAATAACAACCAATTACAACGGATAGGAACTGCTACTATGACAATGTAGTAGTTCTATGATGAAAAGTGAGGGAGAGGATTTATCTGCATAAATCTGTAAATAAAGACGGTAGGTAGGTAGGCTAACATATACTCCTCCTAAATCCTAGTCATTTTAGACATTCAAGGAGAAATTAAGAACTCCCGTAATGGACAAGTATACCCTATATAATCTATCTTACCCTAAATACCTTTTTCTCCTCGCGAAAGAACTTCCGTTACCTATAATTTCGCTCCCTCTCCCCTCTCAATACTATAATGGATTAGTGTAATATTGGATGAAATGACAAAATTAGGAGATTATTAGGAAGATCTGTAGGGACATGCCTAGGGGTAATATTAGAAGAAATGTGATAATTTTGCTTGAATGACTTGATTTTTGCAACAAGGTGATTTTCTCTAAAACGACTAGTATTAAGTATTGGAGGGAGGAATTAGCAAAGTACATTTTTCAAACATGCTTTACTTTAAATTAATAAAAATTTCTGTTTCATGATTAAGCACAAAGAAGATCTTGAACCGAACGAAGAGGAGCAAAGCTAACCAAAGAACATCTTGAAACGAGCGAAGAGGAGCAAAGCTAACCTGGCTGGGATAATCTCTCCAAAACTTTATGGAGTGGATCAGATCGCAAGCACATAAAACATCTCTGGATGGTGGAGCCGTATGTTGAAAAGGGGTCATCTCTATACTGCAATGCCTGCAATTTCATAAATGGCCGAATTATACAAAGGAATATAAACATAATATTAACAATTCTTCTAATTCTGACCCTATTTGTTGTATATTTGTGCGTACCTGATGAATAGTTGTTTCTTCAAGATTGATGTGTGTATAGATCTTGTCTCTGGCCAAAGTAGTTATGTCACTGCAAGATGATTATAACTTACAATTCCAGTTGTTTAAAAGATAATTCATATGCCATAACGTAAATAGCACTACGTATTACAAACCTTCGAGAATATACATCCAACAAAGAGTCATTATCATCAACAATAGGAATTGAGCTAACTTGAGCTGCAAAGGAGCCAAATAAAGAGTGACATAGATATGTAGGACATAAATTTGTACAATCAAGATTTATAATCGGAAACGATTAGACATTTCTCCAAATACTTCATAAAATGTATAAAGCACTTCGAAGTGGGCTGTCCCTTTTTCCATGGAACTGCTTTGTGCAGACTCGACATAATTACAGCAAGAACAATCATAAGTAGTTTCACATTCAGAACACCAAATTGTAGGAATAAAGGATCCCATAACTACAGAAAAATGAGACAAGCAGTGTTAACAACTGGGAGTAGAATTCACATCTTTGCACAAAAATAAAGAAACGCAACGGACAAAAAAAGGAAAAAAAAAACAAAAACTCTAGCAGGATGATCATAGCACCTATGAGGCTATGACCTAATAGGAAAAGAAAACTTAAATCATTATAAGCTAAGTCAATGTTCAAGCCAAAACAATATACCACAATAAAAGACAAAAAATACAGTGGAGCTAGGATCAGAAAAAGTTACTTCAATTCAAAACATTCTTTAGATTCAAAGCATTTATTCATAAGGTTAGTAAAAATAATTAACTTCCTTCGTAAAAGTAAGGTTAGATTTAAAGAAGTTAGTCGGGCGCCAAGCAGGTAGTCAGAAGAACAGAAGTCATAGATGAAAGAGATGTGATTCTCTAAGGATAACCTGTTTCTGAATATTTCTGCATACCTTGGATTAATAAATTTAATGCTGCACCAAGTGTAGCAGTGGGTCTCAACATTGCCAATGGCCGGCGATTCGGCTCTCCAATTTTGGGAACCCAAGTGCCCAAAGGTATTGCACAAATTGGCAATTGAAGTATCGGTAATGAGCTGGGTGAATGCCTAAAAAACCGGCAAATACCTGTAAAGAAACTAGCCATGTTAATAAAAATACGAGCATTTATTTCTAGACTTGAGGTGGCAATTCGTGCCACCTGGCCCGGCCCCTGGCCAATGCCATCTGCCGGGCCGGTGGGAATGGAATTCCATCGGGCCGGAAATTGTGAGCCTTGCCCATTCCCGTAAGATAAACAAAGATTGCCGACCCGAGGCCCATCAGGTCTGCATGTTGGGGCCGATGGTACCTCAGGTTAATATTCCTAATTTCCTATGGCCCAGCCTGTTTAAAATGTCAGTTTGCCACACATAACATACATACACATACTAGAATACGGAAGAGGCTGATTCACATCACTCACATTTTAGTACTCCAGAAAGTGAAGCAAGGTGCAACAGTTGTGGGTTTGAAGCATCTGCTGAAGGATAATTAATAATGGGAACTGTGGCAACACCATTTTGCATAATCTTCAAAGCAACTTCATTGAACGAGTCGTCTGGCCCAGCCTGCAAAACTTCATCAAGTTAACATCAAAGAGCATTCTATACGCTGATCCTAGCATATGATATAAGAGATGAATATTTCTTGCAACTGAACAACATACTGCCACCAAATCTTTCTGAGCATATTGGGGAATCAATGCACTCATTCTAGTTTTTAGAACCCCCCTCCCCCCGTTGCCCCACAAGGAGATATGCATCTACCAACGTGGAAATTTTATATGCTGACATTCAGCACATCAATAAAAAACCTTACTTGTACAAGTTGTCTTGAAACAGCTCCTTGCCCATTAATTTGACTATTCAAATAAGACTTTGCTTCTTTCCAAGCAGATATAGTGTGTGTTTCCAACTCTTCTTCTGTCAAATTCGAGCCTTGACTGCCAAGCTGCCATACACATTGAGTACATCATGAAAACATATTTAAGACTTTCAAAGCAGATAGATGGACATTGCTCGAAAACAACAGGAAGTATGGTTTGCAAAACAATCTACTCAAAATGCTTTCTTTCCCGGATGCTCTCATTTATTTTGACTTTAAAAAACAGAATTACTTACAGACAAAATGAAAATTTCTCAAGTAATGTTCTTATTCAAATTTATTGCAGTTCTAATCATTTTACAATTAGAAAATTCCTATAATTTCACATGATACTTAAGTTATTAGATTGTGGAGCTTCCGGATCAGACTCATGTAGCATGTGATCAAGTGAGCATTTTACTCATCATTTACAGGAAAGATACTAAATAAAAGTGATCAATTATATGAATGCCCAAAGTCATTCGAAAGAGAGTTTCCTAGTTTCTGCTAACAACTTATATTTAGCATTTGACCGAGTATAGTTGAAATGTGATCCAATTCTAAATAACCGTCAATGTAAGAGCTTCAGATGTATAGTGCATATTGACTTAGTGCCAGGCTTTTAATTCCCCAAATAGTTCTCTCTCCCTTCCTTCTATCAGCAGGGAGTCCAATAAGTATGTCTAAACCTAAATCTGTCACCATATTAATAAGGCTCTAAAACAACGTCAGTAAGAAAATTCTTACTTCGAGAAGTTTAGCTTAATTCCACGTAAACTATTTTAAGTACTATAGAAGGGACAAACTAGTCCACCACACTGGAAACACCCCACCCCCTGATGGGATAGTGCCAAATGAACATAGATGTTACTCACAATATAATCTGGTAGACGGTTTTACCTCTCTCATAATCAAAATAAAATCCAATGCACTGAGAACTCCAACAAATTTCCCTTTTGAGAAGTCCCACAAGGGCGCCATAGAGATTCCCTGAAAAGGATTTTGTTCATAAGAGTAGTATGTTTACAAATAGAAAGTACTAGAGAGAGTAAAAAAAACACCGATGCATCCAAAACATTATAGATCACCTGATTCAAATAGGTATTAAGAACAATTGATCAAAGATACCGCAGATTTAATCAATTATAAAAACAATAATGGTCTTTTCAGACAATATTTTCAAGAAACACCAGTTTGTATTGCTCACAAGAAAATGTCAACCAGTTGACACTTATTAACAGTACCTGCTCATGCAGAATATGAAATGCTTGCTTTACAGGCAGTTCAACATCCAAAGCAATAACCTGAAAGCCAATTCACATAGATCCATTAAATAAAAGGAACTTGGACATAACATTAAGGAGAAAAGTCAAAATTAGGGCCGACAAGTATCACCCGACCTTCCCAGAATCAGGAAGCAACTCATAAACCTTGTGAGCTGACATGAATACAGCTATACGATGACGAGAAATTTCTAAATCAGCCTCTGATATTGTCGGTAAGGGCTCAGGAGATGTACCATCTGACAGCCGAGTCTGTGACCAAGATAACTTTTATTAACTTACTTTTGTTATGATGATTGTGAAAAAAAGCTACCAAAAAAAAATATATATATATATATATATATATATATATGAAAATATAATAGCACACTGCCACAAATATTTTGAGAAGGCCATGGATTTAGTCAATTTGACTGCAATTCAGAATGTAGAATGTTTCAATTGTTTAGACAGAGCAAATGAACTAATTCTTATTGTCTTCTTTAAAATGTTAACACATTGTATGCTTCCGTATTTCTAATTCGACGAAGTTAAAAACATCTGTAGTATTTGCTATGCATGTTAAGGAAGTAACCAAAAGAAAATAGCCAGACATTTTATTCAAGGATCTTTTATAGCAGATGCTCCTCGACTTGGACAAGTAAAAACCGGGGAAGATTCGAAATTAGAAACTCAAACTTCTTGTTCAGAAGTAATGCCATGACAAATTGATAACTATGAAAAAGAAGAGGTAAAAATGAATGCAGCAATATGCCAGTATCATACCGCACGCTGAAAGGCCTCATTATCCACATCCATGCTGGAACCATGAGCAGGAGGCACTTGTGGGCTTAGCATTGGAGGAGGGTAATCAGATTCCCTAGTTAAGAGGATAGTATTTACTGTTCCAATGTTACTAGTGATAAAAGGCTGACGCTCGTCATGCCTCCATTCACCGTCAACCACAAATTTGTACTGAAACAAAGAAACAGTATTATAAAATGGCCAGAAGGCCCAGAACCCCACAAGCTAGTGTTCAATAATCCACATAATTATCTTCCCGAGGAAAGCTAGTCCATTCCAATAAATAGAAACATTAATGTTCCGTATAGGATCTGTACATAGGGTACCTGACATGCTGAGAATACTCTGGTTTCAAAAGTATTCCACTTCTAGCATATTATATGCCATTATATAACCGTCAAAGCTGCCACTTCGGAATCAAATGCATGTGGTTCGAAATCTAAGTTTTTAATATGGCAAGCCATGGAAGTGCAAAGTCAGAGCATGTAACCATTACAAGGAAAATGTCATAATACATGTTAGGTACACCTTACATGTCCAATGCATAGAATTTTGTACTGGGGAAGTTAACAATGACTTAAATGTCAGATATATCTGAAAGAATGAAGGAAAAACTCGAAGAAGTAATTAAATACAAATTCAGTCCCATGGGAGACTGACATGGTCTAATTCTAGTCATTAAGGTAGCTCAATCCATACATGTGTACAGCAAACCACTTGTTGAAGCCTGAACAACTTCTGACAGGCATTCATATTAGCTTATGATTATCTTCCCCTCCCCAATCCCCATAATCAACATCTTAGTGATTCATTCTAATAAACTACTCCCTCCGTCTCACAAAGATAGTCTTTTTCCAAGTTTCACACAGATTAAGAAATTCATTTAATACGCGTGGAAATATCTACTATACCCTTATTTAATATGGTGAAATGAAGGATGTCAAATACAAATGGTAATTTAAATGAATCATTTGGTAAGTGTATGTCAGAAAAAGAAGCATTTAATACATCCTCAATAAGGAAGGGAATTTATCTTTTTAGACAACCAAAAAAGGAAAAGAGGACTATCTTTGTTAGATGGAGGGAGTATATAGATTCTTGTGAAACCAAGTTTTACAATTTGTTAGTTGCTAGTAAACACACATGGATATCTGCATGCCTTCACTTTTCACAAATACTTAACAAAATCAAATTAACAATGCATTGGCATTTATACTTAATTAATCCTCCTCTTTATCCAAACAGTTTCTTTACAAGTGTCATGAGTAGGTCATTGTATTTACTGCGATCCTTAACTAGCATTCAAGAATATATCTTGGACATGTTTACATTTTTATGACTAGATGAAATTATTTTTCCTAATTATATCCCAAAGTCAACCATGAAAATAAATATGTTTGGGGCTAATGACTTCCTAAGCTCATTCATATTTCATCACACAATGTAAGTTCAAAATTGGGCAACAAAAAATATGGCAACAATAATGAGGAGGGAAATACAATGTTACTACTCATCCTAGCTAAAGATCAGCACATGTATTCTACACGATCATGTGATCAAGAACTTATGACACAGAATACACCAAACGTATGACATAACATACCAAACACATTAGATCGTAAAGAATTGTTGATCAAACAGATAATCCTCAAGCAATTAAATTGCATTATCTTTCAACCATTTAAAAGGAAAAATAACAAGCAATTCAATGAAGAAAGAACAGTAAGCTTCAAGAAAAAAAACCACCAACCTGGTGATAACCCGGCGGTAAGCTACATATCGTCTGAAACACAGTAGGGCAGCCCTCAACCGGGGTCATCGGCCACTGTGTCCACCTTCACCGAAGTTTGTCATTAATCATAAAAGTAATTTACACCTCATATCGCAAACAAACATTGTGAATTAAAAAAGATTACATCTCAATGTATATCAAAACAAATAATCAAATGCAAATCAACTCAACTCAACTCACCCTGTAAAGGAGCCACTGATATACACCAATCTCCCACCATAAGGCCACACGAAGCGCGTGGGGATCAACACCATTCCACTTTCGCGTGGGAAGTCCATATGCATACACTCGTTAATAATCTAAAATTTCCCAAAAAAACACTTCCCCAGAAAAATACCCTAGCATTTGCGTGATTACAATTAAACAGCATCAACAAATTAAAGCAATAATTGCGAGAACCTAGTAACCCATTCAGCTACAAACACCTCAAAATCGAACGGATTTTTCCCAATTACTTCCAAAATCATGAATTTATGGAACACTCAACTCGTTGAATCTACAGAAGCCTAGCTGTGCCTAATAACCAAACTTAAGGACAAAATCGTTCAAAACCCTAAAAGAGGACCAAAATGCAAAGCAGAGAGCATCAAAATGGAAACTTTTCGACAAATCGAGACAAACTGGGGATTTTTCAGACGAAAAATTCAATGACAATATTGGTAGAGAGAGAAAATTTCCTAACCCTAAAATATTCCAATTTCGATTATTTTTATTAGGCATTTTTCCTTGAATATATACATTTATTGGAATAAATTATTAAGGTGGGGCCCATATTATAAGATTCCCATTCAGTTGCCAAGTCAGCATCCTCTCGACGGTTAAGGTTATATTGGCACACAAGATCCTATTAAAAAAATAAAAACAAATAAACAAAATAAATAAATAAATATCAATATTCCTAGATTATTTATGGTCAATATTTTCTTCTTTTAAATTATTCATGGTCAATATTCTAAAGGAGAAAAAATGCATACGTAGGTATATTGGAGGTATAGAAAATTAGAAATCCAATTGTATATTGTAAATTTTTTAAACACTAAAATTATAGTAGTCTCTCTGTCCTAAAATACGAGTGTATCAACATTATTTTTGTTTACAAAATTTTATTCATGTATTGTTTTATTAGTTACAGTAAAATTTGAAATAACAAATGCCATGTGATCAGATACGTTAAATCAGCAAATAAATGAACTTAAATAAGTGAGGATTTATTATTTAATAAATTTGACTCTATACCAGAACGCAGGGTAGGGTTACCCGCGGGTAAACTGGTAAACGGTAGGGCACTATCCGAAGTTTAGGACCCTACCCGCCAAATTAAATTAGGGTAAGGGTAGGGCATGGGTTTAGTGTTATACCCGTCTACCGACCCGTCTACCCTATCCGCCTGCCCGATATACATATATATTACTATTATAAAATATCTAGATAATATATTATGTGTATACTTATTTATATTATGTATAATTATACATTTTAAGCTCCATTGCTCCAATTGTTCAAGGTACAAAAATTAAAATATTAACGAAAACTTTTAATTTTCTTATTGTTAATATTTTCAAAAAAAAAAACACTTCTTTAAAATGAAAACTATTAAATATGAAAATTATAATAAATTCCCCTAAATCCATCCGTGACAGGGATATTTCTTTGGTTATTTAAATATAATAAACCCCAAGGGAAAAGAAAATGAAAATGAAAAGAAAAACTCAAAAAATTATATTTTGCGTTTTGGGACCAAAACCCAGATTGGGCCTAACGAATCAAGACCCAGATCATTATTGGGCCTTCTATTGGGCCTACCTCTTTATGGGATGTCCATTTACAATTCGATTAGTAACCATCTTAAATCTACGTCGATATTATTATTATTATTATTATTATTATTATTATTATTATTATTATTATTATTATTATTATTATTATTATTATTATCATCATCATCATCATCAATGTGAAACAACTCACATCTAAAATGCTCAACACTTTAACACACCCTCACATGTGAAATTCTCAATACTTCAACACCCCTCTCACACGTTCATTAATCGAAAGAGGTTCACACATGATTCGTCATATTGACGATTAATACTTTCGTTAATTGAAAGAAGATCACACATGATTCGTCGTATCGAGAGCCCATCCGGCTCGATCGTGGCTTAAGCATTGGGTCCACTCTAATATCTTGTTGGTTAATCGAAACATGATCAACCATGATTCGTCATATCGACATCCCACTCGGCTAAAGTGCGGCTCAAGCATGAGCCGACTCTGATACCTAATTTGTTTAACGTGTCCAATGTAAGGAGAGACTTAGCCATCCTAGTGAAGTTATATCTTAAAACTAAATTGGTAATAGGATAAATAGCTCACTAAACATGTAAAATAATATATTTTTCTACAAAATAATATTTTTTTCTACATTTTATTAATGTGAGACAGCCCAGTGAAATTTTCAAACGACAACAACCATTAATATTAGGGATTTTATCGGTCAATGACCTGAAAGATAGGTCAGCTATCAATTCAGGTCTCGAAAGAAATTTTTTCTCAATTTAGGGCCTAAAAGATACGAAACTATCAATGGAAGACCCATAAATCTAAAACCATTCTAGGGCCTGTTTGGAAAAATGCAAAACACACAAAATAAAGTTGTCTCGAAGTGATTAATAGAGGAAATATACGTCAAAATCCTTTCACTATATTATTATTTTTATATTGTTATTTGATATATCCAAAATAATTAATAATTTAGAAATTATTTTTAAAATATACAAATTAACAAAAAAAATTATTTAAATAAACAAAAAATACATTTTAGTGAAATATATATACCTGAATTTAAAATTATGAACTCCAAAGAAATTACGATTTTTTTTTTAAAAAATAATAATTTTTCCCCTGCCTATGACTCAAAAATAAAATAACATATTTTTTTTAAAAATAACGATTTTGAAAGAATAATAATTTTAAAAAAAGTAACTACAGAAATTTTAGAAAATAATAATAGTTTTAAAAATAACAATGTAGTAAAAGGCTCTGCTTGTCACTTCGAGATAATTTTATTTTGCGGGTTTTCCAATTTTCCAAACAGGCCTAGAATGGTTTTATATTTATGAGTCTTCCATTGATAGTTTCATATCTTTTAGGCCCTAAATTGATAGAAATTTTCTTTCGGGACCTGGATTGATAGTTGACCTATCTTTCGGGTCCTTGACCGATAAAATCCCTTAATATTATTGTTGAAATAACATAGATATATAATCCTTTATTAATTATTAAAATATATACTTTAAATTACTTATAAATAAATCTACAAAGATGTAGAAATGCTAAATCTGCTTTTCTTTTAATTTAATTAATGTTCAAATATGAAAATATAAGGTGGAAGAAGAAAATAGAGAATAAAAAGTGGCACTATTTGCTCACGTGCAATATCAGTGCGTGTTAACATTTTTCTTATTTTTAGCTTTTCTACATTGTGTGCAATAACTGTGGTTACTGGTTAGTATGCGTTTTTGTGTGTGAAACTGCGTACATTTATGCTACCATTTTTATTTTATTCTCTAATGAACATTCATACCAACTTATAATTACGACTGACAATCAAATCAAACTACTTCATACTCGACTCCGAGATTGTTTGCTAAAAGCTCATTTGAACGATGTTCAATTTAAGATATCAAACAAACTTGAACATACTTTCATGTTTGATAAAATTTAAATTAAGTTCAACTTGAGCTCGATCTCAAGCTCAAAAGGCAAAAATATTAAAACAAGTGTAAAAATGTCAATACTGTCAAGCTACTTGAGCTCGACTCGTGTTCGATTCGATTAAAACTCGTTCAAGCTTGATTCAGTTAATAATTAAACAAGTTCAAACATAATATTAGAAGCTCGATAATATTTCAAACAAGACTTAAACAACAGTACGTTCAACTTGACTCGACTCATTTACAGCCATAGTTATAATATCAGTCGTAAGATTTTGATTTTCCTCAAATAAATTTATTATTATTTTTGGAATACTATCCAAAATCATATTACACTTTGTTAGAAAATAAAAAAGGATAGAAAAAAAGAGAGGTTGGCGCGTGAATGCACGCCTCTGGATAGAGAGCTTGTGAAATGCATGCGTGCGAATACGAGAGTGTAATCCACGCGCACGTGCATGCACGCTCGAATTGAAGGCAGTGAGCTACCATAGACTATAGTACCTTTATATATATAAGGTCGACTTATGTTTTATTGCGGTTGAGAAAGATTGAGATACAGTTGGTCCGGATAAATAAGTTGGGGTAAATAAAGAGAGAAGAGAGAAATCTGTCTTTTCAATTACAAAGGTGAGAGAAAGTTAAAAAACACGCAACTGCCAATCTACCCCAACCAAATAATGCCCCCAACCTTACCCATGCCAAACATTACAATGTTGCCCCCAACGTTAACCGACTGGGGGTAGAGGTGGCAAAATCTGCCCGGCCCGATGGGATGGCCCAGCCCAGCCCGATATTTAGATGGGCTGGGCCGTAAAATATTAGGCCCGATTTTTTTACCCGGCCCGGCCCGAAAAGCAAAAAAAAGCCCAAAAAACCCGGTATTTAGATGGGCCTGGCCGATTAATTTTAGACCCGACTTATTTTTTACCCGATCCGGCTCGGCCCGAAATTTATCATGGGCCCGACGGGCCCGATCCGGTCGGGCAGCCCGAATTATCACCTCTAACTAGGGACAACCCTAATCAAACATAGCCGTAGATTCGTTCAAATTAATGAAATTTGCCGTATTTACATAAGGTGGAGGTGGATTCGCTAATAAATTAAAAGAATTTGCTGAATTTACCACAATTTGTAACCACTTATTTTATTTAATAGTAAATTGTATTTTGACATTAATTAACACACTAAAAACATCAATTTGATTTATTAAAAATAAAAGTACTTTTTTTTTTCTTTTTGTGAAGGAAAAAATGTTCACACCAAACCTCTTCCCCGCGCGTGATATATTTCTTTCGTCCCTTCTCTTTTTTCTTTTTCATCCTTTCTCTCTCTAAAACTCATTACTATAAGAGAGAAAAAAGAATAAGTAATAATAACATCAAAACAATCTCCTTACTTTCTCTCTCTAAAACGAGCAAAATAAAAACTATCGTCTCTCTCTCACTTCGATTCAATTTACCCATGAAAACTCTGCTCTCTCACAGAAGAAAACAGGTTTTACTTTCTCTGTCCTCTCTCCCTTGCATATATACACACACATCCTGTTTGCATATGTGTAGATGTATGAACTATTATTGTATCTATTTTGTATGTATGTGTATTTTATGTACTATGTGCTTTATTTCTCGTTTTCTTCTTTCTGCTTCACATCTGAACCCACGACCACCGCACCGCTGCCGCCGTGTATTTCTTCCTTGTATGTACATGCAAAACTTATCTATTTGTATGTTCTTTTGTGTTTGTGTGTGTTTTGTGTGTGTATAGCTTTGCCAGTTGTATTAGTTTCGTGTTCGACGGATTATAGGATTACATGAGTTGCGAATTGTTGAAAAAGTTTAATTCCGGTGAGATCACATTGGAATTTTCAGTTGAGTTACGGCCTCCTGGAGTTCGATTTTTTGCATGATTTTTTGTTTTGTGCATTGCTTTATTTAATTTCGGGTTTTCGGGGGAACTTACCCCTATAGAGATGAAAATTGCTAAAACGAGAGCTCTTGCTGCCGTTTTGTTTTTTTTCGAATTCGAATTCAGGTGGTGAATTCGTCGGGGATTAATAAATAGGCTTCGTCTCGTGGTTTGGTTTTATTGTGATTAAGTTATTTAATTTTTTTTTGGGGTGAAATGTGGCTAAATTTACTTAGGAAAATCGATCACTTATTTCTTTTAATTGATGCTCGGTGATTTAAGTTTATGTGTCTTCTGTTATTAGATTTGTTTTTCGGTGCTTCGGTTTCTGAAAGAAAATTCTGTGGTTTCATTTAAAAATTGTGTG